>JARFJB010000855.1:0-61769 GCA_036346205.1 Vesta saturnalis
CCGATCTTCAAACATCAATGTCAACTGTTGGTACACTAATGTGCGGGAGCACCATCCAGCTGATACCAACTGTTTGCCCTGTCACATGCAGGTAGAGTATTTAGAAAATCCATAACAAATCCACGGAGAATTTCAAGATATCTCCCATTCAAATTTTCATCGTAACTTGATATGCCACTCTATTATCCATAACTAAACAAAAACGTTAAAACTAAATTGAACTGGTGATTACTTCTCTTGTTACATGAGGATTATCTTGTGCCCAGTAGTGATTATTTCGGCTATTGAAAATTCCTTCTCACTGAATTTTGATTCATCGGTCCAAATAATGTTGTGAAGAAATCTCGGATATTCGGTCATTTGTACAAGAATAAATTCACAAAGTTAACTCGTCGTGCCTGATCACCAAGATGTAATCCTTGCACAGTTATTACCGAAAAGGATGCATTTTATACTTCTTTAATATTCTGTGGATTGATGTTTTGAAATATCCAAATCAGTGCAGCTGCTGTAATTGAAGTTCGTGGATAAGCGTGAAAATAAGTTAACACGTTCACCTCGTTAACTTCATTATCTATTACTGTTTAAATGCGTTCGAGTTGCCCTTATACTTCCAGTTGCAATAAATCGAGCTTCAATTCTGCAAATTTTCCAGGTGTCATTAATGGTAGGTGTGGATACCGTTCGTTAAACAACCTGCATGTTCGCTAACAATTCGTCCACATTCACCATGCGTGTAAAACAAATTTAATAAATCATTGTTAGAATATTCTTGAATACATTCCATTATAAACAGTACTAAAAAATACTTAAAAATTACAAAATCACTTAAATTGTACTGATTTGACATTAAATCAACAACAATGTTTTAATGTGTCAAAATCAAGGCTCACTAGATTGCAGTTTTGGAATTTTATCGGCTTTTATAAAAATACGGAGTTATGAGTTATAAAATGCTTAAATCAAATTGGCGGTCATGTGGAACATTTGTAATGATTCATTTTATCTTTTTATCACTTTTCTTCTAGTTATGTTCAAATAATTGTTTTATGTTTTTCATTTGTTATTATGCTCTCAATTTTGTTATCTTCTTGTTTTATTTCATTGTTTTAATAAAATAGAATTTGTGTAGTTTGAATTAAGTTCATTTTATTTTTGAAAAACATTTCAGTTTCTGTCAAAATCACATTAAAGTAGAAAATATTAATTAACAAGAAAATTGTCGATAATAGGTATAGGTAATGTTATAGCCAAACGATGCATAACTAAATGCTGCATCTATTCATCCAATAATATACAGGGTGTCACATTTGAATTAACAAAGTTTTTCAACTTTGAAAATTGTTTAATAGTTCATCAAATTTTGAACACCATGTATGCAATAAATCAATTGTCAATGAGTATTTCAAAAGTATAGTTCTTATGCTTCTGTCTACTCCAGAAGCACTTTCCATCAGTCAAAATAAGTAAGACAAGCAGTGTTGAAAATAGGGTTACATCTTTCAAAATTTTGAAAAATCAAGATATCTAAGAAACAGTTGAAAAAGGTATAGGAAACCCTTATAAGACATCCTAAAATTTTGTCAAGAATCCAAAAATAAAATAATATACAGGGTGTTCCATTTAAAATAAGGAAGTTTGGCGACTTCCGGTATAACCGGAAGTAACTGACCTTGAAAATATTTTAGAATGAAAGAGAATCTTAAATAACCCTTAAGTCCAAAAATTCAGATTTCTAAATTTTTTCTAACCACGTAAACTTCTAACGAACGCCTACCGTGGAAAACCCTGTATATGTTTGTACTTTTATGAACTAATCTGTTTATACAGGGCCACTCATATTCAACATCTTATAGATTTGGATGTCAAATGGTTAACGCATGTTTATGTGTCTTATTTATTAGTATAGTTATCCACGCTACAACTATATGTGTCAACAAACGCTACTTCGGCTCTCAGCCACTGAGTTATACATATTTGCTTAACACTTTTTTTTTGTAATTGTAAGTTCCAGCTTACGCTTTTGATGTATGCTTATAGAAATAATAGCATACTAACCCTTTCTATTTGCTGTGTGGAAGATTTATGCTTCACATTTATTTTTGTTTAGTATTGTTAATTTTTAAATTGATTTGTGGTCTAAGAAAACGATGGTAGTCATCTTGAAATATTTTGGTTATTTATATCAAATTAAACTGATACGCATTTCTAAGGAGAGCTCTTCCAGAACTACGGTTTATTGCTATTTGATTTTGATTATTTGTTGCGTCTTTGATTTGATCAATTGTACGTCGAAGACTATGATGTTTTTGGGATTTTGAATATTGTATAGTTATTGGTTTCTTTTTTGGGTTATATTATAGGTATAGCACTATACAGAAAGGTAAATGTGTTTCTATTATAACGTTTGGTTAAACAGATAACTCCGATTTAGAATTTTATAAATACTGATGACAATTACTTAAAACTGACGATAACGATTATGTTAGGATTTATTAGAATTTATAAACTGCTACAACTATTTATCCACATTATTGAACCTGCACCAAGATTGTGTTGTTAATGATACTGTATATTGCTTTAACGGAAGCTAAAACTAAAACTACGGACAAACACACACATATAGGTTTTTAATGATTGTAGACCACCACAGACGACGTTTTAGACTTCAAAATAATATAATTCCTGATTGAAGAATGTACCAGTTTAACCAAGATGAAAGGAAAAATGTTGTAGACGTCCTCCAAGTAGTATGTTTTCTACCACATTAAAAAATCGTTGAATCAATAAAGGACTACACTTCTTACACCAACTGATTGTGACGTCCAATAAATGGGTACCCTTTACGAATTTAAAAATGAGGAAAGATTTATGCTTTCGTTCATGTTATACGTTCACTGTATATATAATTAGGTCTGTAGATGCTATATATTCTTTATCAATATATTTTGCTAAAGGTTTTATATTTGGTAATATGGTGACAATTTATATCAACACGCAAAGTACTATTAGCCTAAAATGTCGTCCAATGTCTCTACTACGGAATGCAACAGTTAAAATGTTCCGTTAGGTTCATGGTATACAACGTACCTTGAATCAGCAATCAATTACTAGATTATGGGTACCATATTCTTGCATTTTTGTAATGTCAGTGTGATACGAAACGTCTATCGTACCTCGAAACCGTTTGAGTGTGCGATTACAGAAAAAAACGGTTTATTGTTTTCAAATCTGATTACTGAGATTGATAGCAAAGCAACTAAATATGTATAGCGATCATTCCGGCAGTGTCAACGTCGACAAAATCCTTACGGTTTTATTCGAAATCATTTTTGCAAAGATTTGAAATATACATTTCATAGATTTCGACGCATGGACTATTTCTCACAAATTGTTGTTAAAGGTCAACGTATGTGTCCGCGATTATAGAATAAGCAGCTTAACCTATGTACTTCAATTCATTTCACATATCAGTTAACCTATTTGAAATCTACTTTCGCTACTTGATAACATACCATTTAAAGATTATTTGTTTTGATTCGAAGGTCCATGAAGCGCCATTCGAAAATATTTTCCGAGAGTTCAAACATATTTCATTATCTTTAGACATGAACATTTGTCATAAAATGAGATCAACTAAATGTAACTTACACATATTCAATTGTTTAAGAAATATTGCAACAATTTTATTAAACAAGATCTAATCGTTATTATTAATTTTAAAGAACTTATCTTCAAAATAGAATTGGATAACTAAAGATTAAAAAACTGTTACACGTAAACGCACAGGCGCATGGTACCGAACTAAGGGTTGTCAAGATAGCTAAGAGAAACTCGATATAAGAGTAAAATGATTGAAAGTATACAATCTTAAATTTTTCTAAAATATTTAGGCTAAATTATCCTTAACGTAAGATAGAATTGAGCCTACCAGTAAAATTCACAAAAATTTAATCAAAAAAGAAATTTATCCAAAAGCTTAATAAGGTTTTAAAATACAGGGTCCTCGTAAACTTATTATAAATATTATATATATATATATATATATATATATATATATATATATATATATATATATATATATATATATATATATATATATATAATATATATATAATAATAAACGAAAATTGAATATTCTTTAATTATCCCTCGTATACATATATTTATATTTCTAATGGTTATAAGACACTGAATTAAATAAATATTACCCAATTTAGAAAAATAAAACTGGAAAGTCGGTTTAATCGTTTTTATCTCAATAAAATATTCATTCGTTGCTGGAAAATTTAATATGCAAAGATCAGTGTTATTATCATGGATAACATCTATATGTTTTCTGAATACTTTATTTTTAAAATAATTGTATTTAAATATCTGTCAATTTGTATGAATTGTAATAATTTAAATCTGGAAATTCTACTTAATAAAAATATTCTGTTATCAGTGTTTTGTATTTGATTGACTGTAAAATAGTTCGAAACAATTAAATTTTGCATTCAACCTAGCCAATTACGCAATTTCAGGCCGACCATTAATCTCAAAGATATTTAAAGGTCACTTCAATTACCAGTAGATGTAACCCATTATGCAGTTTTATGCAGGTTATGCTATCTCAGCTCACCTAAATAAACAACAAAAGTAAGTTAAATAATGGGTATACATTGACCAATTTGAAAATGTAAATATGTACATACACGTGCTTCAAACGGCCCAAGAAAACCAATCCTTACACATTAAAAATCATTATCCCAACAAGTAAGAATGAATTTAAAATGTAATTGTACTTTTATCTTTTAAATAAAACCTAACTGTTTCTTAGAAATTACGTTAGCTAATCCTCTGTCCGTGATATAATGAAGTCCGTACGGTCTGCTTTCCGTAATAGTTTTAAAATTGCACCCACACTGGCACAAAACACAGAAGACGGCCGTATTGACTCTATAATCCGGCTGCTAGACTCACTAACGAACGCAAATCTCTATTGTTCACACGCGTGTTTCACATGGCCTCTTTGCTTTAAGTTTTGCCGTTCAACGTAAACGTTTATCATAATAATTGTTTCCACATAAACATTTGATACTAAAATTCTTATTGACCTTTATACAATCGACTTTACATTACTAACAATTGTACACATTTACTTCATTCAAGGTCAATGTTGACCACTAATCTCTTACCTAAATTAACAAACTTTTAATTCTATTACTTAAGTTATTTCAGGTTCTTTTTATTATAATAATCTATTACTGAACGCTGAACAAAATATTTCTGTTGTATTTTTAATCTGCTTTGTACTTTTTAAATCTTGAAGAAAATCACATTCCTTCCTTCAACTCACAATTAAACTGTTTTATTTGTAATATTTATATACGATTCATCCTCAAAAGTTTGCAGTTACATATTACTGCAGAACTGAATTTTAAAAGCATTGCATTCTAAGTTTAAAAAGGATCTACGTTATTTAAGTTTTAGAACGGTTCTCTGTACACCTTATTAAACTTCCCTTTATACATTCTTCCCGTCATATTACCAATCTCTTCGCGCTAATATAAAATTTACCTATCAAAATCGTATTTGCGCGTTTTGTCGAGTCGAGATCTGAAACGAACTCAACGCTTCAGAACTAGAACAACGTAGCCATCTTGATATGCTTATAACACCACAATTGAAGAAACCACGAATTATAATTATATTCACTCTGTACATTATGGATCATTACTAAACCTTCTATCAAAACATCTCATGATGCTATTTGCACAATTAACCAACTTCAACACATTCTAACAACATTATTCATAAACACGCACTCAATTTTCCATATTGTACCATATTACAAAATTTCAACAAACAAAATTGTGTACGTTAATACAATGTGAATACCCTAAACTGACGCACTCAGCAATTTGATAGTCTTACCAGTGCAATCCCAGTAGGAATTTACTCAAACATTATTTTTCATCCAACTTTAACGTTTTGAACACGAAAATATTTCTACAACGTTCAAATATTCTTTCATATGTTATCTAATGCTTCAATAAAAATTCCAGTAGCGTATCATTTACATAAATTAACATTAATATATATATTTTTTTCGTGCAAACTCACTTCATTTACATTTTAAAATACGTTGCATACGTCATTAAAATACTACATATACACGATGCGTCAAAACTACGGTACCTTTATTGTCAAAGTTAAAGCACAATTATATGAATAAGTAATTTGTCTGTTAAGAGGATTGCAAGACTTTCTTTCTTCTTCAAAGTTGAACTCTAGCTTAATGCTTAAGTATAATACCAAAGTAACTGCAGATTAATTTGAAAAGTAAAGGTTATGAATATTAAATAAAATTAAAAGGTTTTGTATAAAACTTCAATTGGTACGCAAAAGAGTTTTTCTTGTATGTTAAAGTTAAAGTAATGTCAAGGTTCATTATTTTGATGAAACAACATTCATTCAAAATGTCAACTATTAGAATAAAATTGCAATTTTAGTCATTTTTGATACAAAACTTTATGCAGTTTATCAAACTGTAACACTTGACGAAATGCATTAAACTTAGGTACAACGTAAAATGATTTTGTACAACCTAAATGTTAATGATCTACGTTAGAGCCGACAAATTTAATATATTAAACACACTGTGTTTTATTAACATTCATTTGACAATTAAATGTAGATATACATTTGTTTATGTTAAGTTTAGTTGTACTACTTTTATTTGGTTTTTTAATTATTTCAGTTGTATTAGGATGTGTGGTGTGTGTGTTGGTTAAGTGGTTCTCGTGTATGTGTGTTCCTTTAGCAAATGATAAAACTTTAATGACATTAAACTGGTAACTTTTAAAAATGAAATATATATATATATATATATATATATATATATATATATATATATATATATATATATATATATATATATATATATATATAATATATATAACTTGAGAACGACTTACAGATTTCATTGTTTTCAAGTTTTATAATATTTGTAGAAGGTTCTTACGGAAAGAAAAATTAAGAAAATTGCGTAGAAAATTAGAAAATTTAAGAAAACCACTATGTATACTTCGCGTTTGATAATTCGCGCTGCAAATGTTATTTACAGCTGCATTGTCGGGATTTATCGATCAAGGGTGTGTTCTGTAAAGTGTAAGTATTCTAAGAAAGGGTTTTTGAAATTCCACTAAGAGGGTGAAATGGGGGTTGAATTTTTGTGAAACTCATTCTATGAGTCGATATTAAGATTGGTAAACATACTTAATTAAAATTAGAGACACGTTATAAATAAATTGTAATATATTCTAGATCGCAGCAAGAATATACCTTACAAATAATAAATATTCTAATAAAATGTTTTGTAAGTTAATTATTGTATTAATCGGAAAAGCTCTCATACTTGTAACAAACACTACATTGTAATATTAATGCATCATAAATATCACATTTATTTGTCACACCTGATCAATTAAAATGGAATATAAATAAAATAATTATGAATAATTTACTAATAATCTTAATATAATGAATAATAAATCTTCTAAAAATTAAATTAAATTCATTGGGAGTAAGTTTAAAGGCTTAATTATTATCATTAGTGATTACACATGTTTAAAAACAATTACTGCATTCATTACATTACAACCTTTTGTATAAAACAAAGTGACCCTTGACTAATGCTAAAGAGATTCAAAATCTGGCTTGCAACATGTAAATTGTAATAAGAGAAACATTCCATTCTTAATTAATTATAATAACAGAAATGATTATTTTGAGGCCGTAATTTGTCTTTGATGAACAGGGCCGAGCCACACTGGCACATTTCAAAGAGTAAGTCATCGGTTATATTAGCTATTAATTTTTATGTATTTAACGAGTAAAATCTTCATTACAACTTAAAGAAATTCACCAAAATGACTAACATGGACAACATTAACAATTGTAAGACAAAAATTAAGAGTAAATTACCTAATTTCATTTACTTTTATTTTGTAATAAGTATCATCTGTTTTTAAGAAGAACATTTAACATCCAGCGCAGAGGATGCTTACGTTTATTGTGTGTATCGTGCACCTTTCTGTGCATCGTACTCCCGAACGGAGCAACCGATTTTGAGTTAGTTTTTGTGTAGAGTTATATAGCTATGATACAAAAAGCTGTCCAGCGATTTAAGATCATTACTGTATTCTAGTTAATGAAGGAATTACTTTTTAGAGGTTTTTGTTTGTGTCTGGGTATTTTAAAATTTTTATTTTATTTTATTTTATTAGGTATATACAGGGTGATTGACAAAAATATGCCAACCCAAACCTGTTTTTTTTAGTGGAACACCCTGTATATTTTGCATTTTTGGTTCACTGTTACATTTGGAATAAAAGTATAGAAATTTGTATTTGATCACTAACCATTCTGCAGATATCGTCACTTTAGTTCCAAAATAGAGTAAACTATGGAACCACGATGCGAGCGTTGTCACCATGATTTTGTAAATATGTTTATACCACCAACTATTAATAATAGTCTACTAACAAACACACTGAAATTTTTCGAAAACATGTAAACTATACAGAATGATTTACTTACGCGAAATGTAACTTTTCAAATGAAACACCCTGTATATTTTCCGCATTCGATTCCCCGTGAAAAGTAGATACTAATTACGTAAAAATATTCTAAAATACAAATTTACTATGACAATATAATTCAACAAAACAAATAAGGTAGGCTAGCTGCTCGCAATAAAGGGAAACAATTGCATCTATCGTTTTAACTGTTCCATTAGTTTGTGTTTTTGGATTGTCGTTTTTGTCAATTTTATATAAAATGAATTTTTCCAAAGAAAATATTCGATATAATCTTTACTTTACGGCTAAGCTCAAAGAATTCTTTGTTGGCTTCCAGTTTGTAACGTGAAGGAAGAGAAACAGCGCGGAAAGAATCGTTTACGAATGTAATATTTATAAATTCTGGAAGTGTGTTATCCCAAGCGCGCAAAAACAAGCCCAAATGAAGAAATTGAGTTTCAAGTTGTGGCATATCTTATAGAAAATCCGTAAAATTAGTACAGAGAGCTAAGTAGCACAAGACCTAAATAAAATACAGTTCGCAGCTTTATCAAAAAAAAAAAATTACATTCTTATCATATCGAGTAACTTAAGCTTTAAGTGAATTATATTTTCAAAATCGTTGAATCTTTCTGCCAATGGGTAACTACTAAAGTAAATGTGGAACCCAATTTTGTTAATAACATTCTATTTACAGATGAGGCAACTTTTCACAATAATGGCAATATTGATACACTAATAACATCACTATTAAATTGATAATCACACATCTTAAGAGTTGTTGATCACCAGCATCGATGGTTAGGTAATGTGGGTGTGTAATCGATTTAATGTGGTTGGTCCATTTTTATTTGATGGGAGTCTCACTGGAGAAAGATATTTCAGTTTTTTGGAAAATGATTTACGTGAAACTTTGAAGATATCAACCACGATGTGGTTTTAACTGGATGGCGTCCCACAATGCAATCAACGTTAGGCAATATATCGATAGAAATTAACCGATGAGGTGGATAGGACCAACCAGATCACCAGATCTGCCCCTTGATTTATTCCTTTGGGGCTACGTTAAAGAAAAAGTTTACCAACATCTCCACCACAAGTGAAGATATCAAAAATAGAATTAGAGTTTTCAGTCCATATCTCCTCTAATGTTGTTGCAATCTTTCGTTTACCGAGCGAATTGCAAAGTGTTTAGCTAGGCGTAGTCAACATTTTGAACATTTAATTTGAATTTATGGTTTTATTCGTTTATGTTTACTTGTTCAACTTATTTTTAGGTGTAGAGAATTATTTTATGTTTAGTTATTAATTAAGTTTTCCTATCAGTTAAAGAATTTATTTGAAATTCGTATTTTCGTATTTGGTCTGGATTTGTTTTATTTGTTCTTCTGTATGTCAATATTTTCAAATAAAACGTTAATATCTCAAGAAGTGTCCGCCTTATGGCTCTGAAACCCATCATCAATCAGTATCTACTATATATATATATATATATATATATATATATATATATATATATATATATATACATCTCGCGTAAGTTAGTCATTCTGTATAGTTTTACAAGTTTCCGAAAAATTTCACAATTTGTATGTTAGTAGACTATTATTAATAGTCGGAGGTATAAACATATTTACAAAATTATAGTGATAACGCTCGCATCGTGGTTTCAAAGTTAACCTATTTTGGTACTAAAGTGACGATATCTGCAGGACGGTTAGTGATATAGATACAAATTTCCTCTTATTCTAAATGTAACAATGAATCCAAAATGCAAAAATATATAGGGTGTTCCATTAAAAAAATACAGGTTTGGGTTGGCATGTTTTGTCAAGCACCATGTATATATAAATATTTTAATGTAGGTTCAATGATATTCCAAAGTTAATTTTAATATTTCTAACTAGGAGTTAAGTTAATATATATATATATATATATATATATATATATATATATATATATATATATATATATATATATATATTATATATATATTTAGGGCTGGTGGACGAAGATTACTGCTTAACTATTAGAAATATTAAAATTAGCTTTGTGTGGTAATACATGATCATTGGACCTACATTCTATAAATATATACATATATATATATATATATATATATATATATATATATATATATATATATATATATATATATATATTATTTTATTATAGATGATTGGAATTATGCATAATAAAGGGGCTAGAGTTTATTGAGTTTGAAATTCTCTATAGTAGGCAAGTTACATGAATTTGAGGAACTATACAGTTCGATTTCAATGAGAAAATAGTTACGAATACAAAATTATGGTTTTGATGATGTGACAAAACAGACTCTGTGGGGTTTGAACAAGGTTGTTTTATTCATAAAAGCATTGAGCTGTACCAGTAGCATGTGAGAAAGGTCAACACGAATCATATTAATGGGTGCGATTAGTTTCGTGTAACATATTTATGTAATTTCGCATTTTATTCAATGAATTTTAGCATTTGGAACACAGATCAGATATTGACCACATGGAATATGATAATTATAATATGTAGAATGTGTGGTATTAGGTACAATGCATAAACTATTTGAAATAGGAAAGAAAGGGTGGGTACGAACATAGTATATTTAGAATTCAAAGACAAAGTATATAAAACGTGCATAAGAAGTGATAGTGACTTAAAAACATAATTAAGAACATGAACAACAATTGTGCAGTGTGATATTTAATGTAAAATTACAAATTTTATACAAAAATTGACAAAATAGTTAAACAATGTGAAAATGTGAAATGACAAAATTAAGAACTATGGAGTACTAGTGAACAGTATTGGTGTTAGAGACAGATATAAGAACACATTTACGAACATTTCAAGTGTTATAGACAATTATTACATAAATTTATATTAAGTTACGTTAAGTATTATTTGTAAGAATTTCACAAAATTATAGCTTTTATAGTATAAGATAAGCTTAAAATAAATTATAAAAACATTTAATAGTAGGTTTCCCTCATTTCAACAATGAATTTAACTATATATATGTAATATAAACATAAAATTCTAAAACTTAGGTTAACTACCTAAATTTTAGATCTAAAGATGGAAATTTTGTAAAATTTAAATGAATTGGGCGGAAATAAACGTATTCTGATACAGTTTTTTATGTGGAATTTGAATATGTAATTAGTTTAGTTGTAGGATGTAAGATTTTTTTGATATTATTAAATTTAGAGTTGTCAAAATGAAAATTATCGAAGCAAAATAGGGCTTTTGAGATGTATTTTTATGCGGAATTCTGCCCTGATTCCAAATATATAATTAAAAGTCAAATACGAATTGTTTTGAAAAAGATATAGCATAATTTATGTTTTAGTTAAGTTTACAATTTTGTTTAGTCCAATCAGAAGCTAGAATCTTTTGTGAGTAATGTAGAAAAAAAATTGAAAATTTGGTATCTAGGAGAAAAGTATAAAAAGAATTGCTCCTGATTTCTCTCTCTCTCTCTCTTGTCTCTCGTTTCTTGCTTTTGACAATCTGTTGTGACTAACGTTATAGTGTTAGTGTTATTTGTGTTTACATGTAAGTAACAATTCTCGTAAACATTATCGGATTTGAAACACGATCGACTAGAGTTGAGATATCAGACACAATTGCTTTAACCAATAACTAAAGATAAAAATAAGGTTACCGATCATAATCGTCAATAAAGTTGTAATTGTTTCGTTTTTCAAAATCGTGTGAAAACATCGGGTGATGTGCAATTTTGTTGTATGTTAATAAATTTTTTCAATTATTTTGGATTCGATGTTTATTTTGTTGACAGTGATTAAGATCATAAAATAAATTTTCACTTCATAACGGAATCTAAAATAAAGGTGCAAGTGAATACAAAAATCTATATAAAGTTAAAATACAAAATTAAATCCGAGAAATCATTCTATAGGTAATATAACATTTTGAAACCACAAATAAAATAAAGTGCTTGTCTGAAAGTATTTGAGCATTGTAAGTACATCGTTTTTGCTATATTAAGAATATTCAACAGTTATTTGATATGGATGAAATTATGGAATGTTAAGCAGCATATTTGGGACAACAAGGCAGTATCACCAATTTATGGAAGGAAGTCTACGTCTAATGTTTAATGTGGAGCAACCCGACATGACCATTATTTGGAATTTGCAGCAACACATGTGAGTTGTATTTCTCTATCATAACCCTAGTGCATTGATTTTTTTTTTGATGTCCTGTATTTATTTTTTTTGATAATGTATAAATGTTTGTACGAATACACGTGTCAATATCTGAAAAGTAAATGATTCAGTGTTGTTATAAAAGTAATAACTTTACCTCAAACAAAATTAAAATTGTGCTCCAGAATTTAGATCAATTTGCAGAAATTTTTGACAGGCTACATTTATTTCAGTATTAGATACGTAACGCATGCGTATTTTGCGCAGACTCAACAAAGTTGGTTTTACAACTGTTTATTATAATGTACAATTTGATTATTTACATGAATATTCCCAGATTTAATTTATTTTGCCACCAATCAACGTTTGTTACAATTGAGTCCTATCCCCAAAAGAGATTTTGAGTTAGTATGCAATTATACATTTTTTTATTAATTATTATTATAATAAGAACCTATCCCCATTTAGACATTTGAGTATTTAAAATAAATATTATTTTCTTTTCAAGTACTAACCATCACAATTAATTAGGACAGCCATCAATATATATATATATATATATATATATATATATATATATATATATATATATATATATATATATATATATATATATATATATATATATATATATATATATATATATATATATATATATATATATATATATATATATATATATATATATATATATATATATATATATATATATATATATATATATATATATATATATATATATATATATATATATATATATATATATATATCATCTTATTCATGTTCCATCAGTTGTCCAGAGTTCACGAAATAGTATGATTCTGCTTCTATCATAAAATAACAGAAACACAATAAATGCCAATAATAAAATCTTGTTGTCTCTTTCGCATCTCGAGGACGGTCATAATTTATCGGGTTTAGTAATCTAAATTTGTACATTGAACAATATGTTCAATTATGTCATCGGTCATAAATATTTGAAAAGCATCAATTCATCGTCAATGTCTTGTGCACATGGTTTTGATCTAAATATGCACATTTTATTGAGAAGTATTACGAAATCTACCCAATATTGGTCTTTTATTCAACAAGGGTATTTAGTTTTACCTACAAAATATTCGCTACCACCACTACTCAAATATTGCTCACCGTTCTCTGAACTACCGTTACATTGAATTATAATGATCTTCCTTTGTAACTATTTCTTGTGAGGTGCCTGATTCCCCGCCAACTTCTTCTTCGGGTTTTTCTCCAACTATTGCTTGAACCATAAGATAGAGCTCATCCTCAGTGAGACTATTTGGATTCCTAACAGGTATCCGATCCCTGAAAAGAAATAGATATGTTACTAGTATCGAGACTAACGTTATTTAGATGAAAAATGGCCACAAAAAGAATAAAACAATACAAATACGAAATTATACTTACATAATTACACTCGTGGTGTATTTTGTTCATCAGGCTACACAACTGCACACAATAAAGCACGTGAGTTACTCGTAACTGCACCGTACACATGAAATTGCTTGTAATTGGAATACAGGTGTGAGTAAAAGGTAATAAGTCGCCACAGTGTTGCAGCAAACTCGGTACTGATATATATCTTCCTGCGGTCTGGTGTAAAACCTGCTCGATAGTCAGTCGTCACGTAGAACTGTTAATCGGATGATCTTATTCAAGTGTAAAGGAGTAGTTCATATACCGGTGGGACAATCCGTTACAGCATTGATTGAACAGAAGAGCGACGAGAGGACCACAATCACAATCAGAGAAAGACACCTAGAGAAACCATTTGGTTTTAGCTTTCGCATACTAAATTGTTATTCTAATTTATGTAAAATTAGAACACATGTATTTTATTAATGTAGAGGTTTAATCACAGGTGATCCGTATAGAGAAAGAAAAAACAATTTAACTCACGTCTTGATCCAATGAAAACGGTTGTTAATAAAGCTTTTAAAATTCGTCGAAACGAGCACTTCAGAATATGCAGTATCGAATTTAAATATGGAAAAGAATGTATAAGAAGTATCCACTGTATATAATTTCTATGAAATTTTAATTTTATAGACGTAACAGAAAAATCTGGACCATCTCAGATTTCTTAAAACGCAAAAATGTTCGTTTTGCTTAAAGTAGTGTTCGTTACACCAGAGACTAGAATAGAAGTCGCATGTTCCTTTTTAATGAATAACAAAATTCGGTCTTATCACTATTTAAATTTATTAGAAATTGAATGCAAATAAATGCACTGTCAACGATGTCAAGAAAAATTGAAAATAGATACTCCTATTGTTCCCAAATTGGAGTGTAAAATGTGTTGCCTAACAACAGGAATAATAATCTCAAAAATCGTACTAATAAAATTCCGTTTCCCAAATTACACGTTACAAAGAAAACGAATAAGGCCTTTGGGTTTGTTTTCTGAATATAAGAAATCAACAGCCACATTATATACACCGCAACCCATATCAACGGCAGCCATAAATAGAGAAGAAATTATCTGAAAACACTATCGCTTTCTTTGATGAAGCCATACCTTGAAGTAAGAGCTGACTTACGGAACCTAACTGCAGATATTCAACTGTTCCTTAAAAAGTACAGAATATCAGAAGAGCAACAACAGGAGGATGAATATCCAAGTTGACATGCAATGCGTGTGAGAAATCAGTGCCCAAAGAGCATTCAGGCACAGTGATCACATCTATAGAATGCAATAATGTAGATCACAGCGAAGAAGATTAGTAGGTTACTAGTGTAGAGCGTACAGTATATGATGACAAATGTGTTCTATTAGTAAGAATATTTCATACATATTTTTAATAAAACATTTAAACTAAATTGCAGTAAATTTCACCTTTTATTGACTTTTTTCTATATGTACGGCATTTATATTGTGCCAGTATTGTATTTTATTGAATTTATATTGTAACAAGAAATTTAAAGATTTTGTACCAAATAAAACACATTTAATAATTTTTTAGTATTCATGTATCATAAACCATCTAAACAAACCCAAAAGCGGGCATAATGGTTTTATCGCACGACGTTTAAAGGTAGCTATAGCCGTTAAACAAAAAGATTAGATTATGTCGGATTTTATTGTGAATTGTCAAATTAATCAAATTGTTTACAACTTTTACCACAAAAAGTAACAGCAGCTAATTTTTCAATTTCCGTCGACATTTTCAATACGTATAACAATGACGTTTAATAATTAAATGAAATGTCAAAATGACATTTACCTACCCACTCGATAAAATGCATGGAAATTATTAATTTGATTTTTCTAATTAAGATGATTGTGGTTATTACTACTATTACTATTATAATTACGATATTGATACTAAAATATACGTAGACATATAAATAATCTTTTAAAGCATTCGCTACCTTAAGGCTACTCTGCTGCGTTTCGTGGCTTAAACTCGTTCGCCATGCTTTAAAGGCTTGATTATGATTAGTGTCATAATATACCAATGCATATAATGCTTTGCACAATTACACGGTAACAATTTGAGTTGCCTATACTACAGGCGATTGATATTCAATATAAATGTAAGAAATTTAAAATTATCATAAAGGTTATCCTTCGTGTCAACCTTAAAACCTGATTGGTTAAGAATTAAAAGAGAAAGTTGCTAAAGGCTCTTAGAGTGGTTTTAATTAATTATATATTAATCCATTATGCCTGAATTTACACTCTTCAGCCGTTAAGTTCAAGAGTAATTTGTTGATTAGCATTTTCCGTTAATTGGCTCAAAAGCATTTCTCTTATCTCGAGGCCATAACATTTAGCTTTACCATTTTCATTATTTAACAGTCCGTCATTTTAAAGTTAGTTTGAACAATTACTTGTGTAATAGTGACTTAGACTGAGAAATTGTTAACCAAAGGTTTGACGTCTATGTTATTTGTATTAACCTGGAATGCTCTGAAGCTTATTTATCCATCGGGGACGTCAATTACAAATACGTAAATGGTAGATTTTGAGTTTAGCTATTCACAATTGACCTGATTCACTTTACATATGACATTCAAAAATTACTGTACAGAACAGACAAAGGAAACAATTTAAAAACAACGAATAACACAAAACAAACATAAGTAGGTTTTTACATTAAATGTTCGAAATGCCCCATTTTCTAGTCAAAAATAATTTGAGCGTGGTTCTTGAATTAACATTCTTAAATTACTTTTCAACTCTCGCTTGAAGTTCTTCAATGGAATTTATTTCGCTTGAATATACTTTTCTTTAACTGAAGTCCACACATTAAAATCCAAGGGATTTATCTCAGGGGACCTTGGTACAGTGAATAGAGCATCAGCACTGACCAATCAACGATTTGGAATATGTTCGTTGAGCCATCTTCTAGCTTGTCTTCTGAAATGAGGTGAAGCACCATCATGCATAAAAACCACATTTCTTCGTAGATCAAGAGGCAAACCTTCTAATAGCGAAAATAATCCAAAAATTCATACTTGTAACAAACACTACATTGTAATATTAATGCATCATAAATATCACATTTATTTAATTGTCACACCTGATCAATTAAAATGGAATATAAATAAAATAATTATGAATAATTTACTAATAATCTTAATATAATGAATAATAAATCTTCTAAAAATTAAATTAAATTCATAGGGAGTAAGTTTAAAGGCTTAATTATTAATCATTAGTGATTACACATGTTTAAAAAACAATTACTGCATTCATTACATTACAACCTTTTTGGTATATAAAACAAAGTGGACCCTTGACTAATGCTAAAGAGACTCAAAATCTGGCTTGCAACATGTAAATTGTAATAAGAGAAACATTCCATTCCCTTAATTAATTATAATGAACAGAAACTGATTATTTTGAGGCGGTAATTTGTCTTTGATGGACAGGGCCGAGCCACACTGGCACATTTCGGAAGAGCGTAAGTCACTCGGTTATATTAGCTATTAATTTTTTTATGTATTTAACGAGTAAAATCTTCATTACAACTTAAAGAAATTCACCAAAAATGACTAACATGGACAACATTAACAATTGTAAGACAAAAATTAAGAGTAAATTACCCTAATTTCACTTACTTTTATTGTAATAAGTATCATCTGTTTTTTAAGCGAAGAACATTTAACATCCAGCGCAGAGGGATGCTATACGTTTATTGTGTGTATCTGTGCACCTTTCTGTGTCATCGTAGCTCCCGAACGGAGCAACCGATTTTGAGTTAGCTTTTTTTTTGGGGGGTAGAGTTATATAGCTATGATACAAAAAAGCTGTCCAGACGATTTAAGATCATTAGCTGTATTCTAGTTAATGAAGGAATTACTTTTTAGAGGTTTTTGTTTGTGTCGGGGTATTTTTAAAATTTTATATATTTTATTTTATTTTATTAGGTATATACAGGGTGATTGACAAAAATATGCCAACCCAAACCTGTATTTTTTTAGTGGAACACCCTGTATATTTGCATTTTTTGGTTCACTGTTACATTTGGAATAAAAGTATAGAAATTTGTATTTGATCACTAACCATTCTGCAGATATCGTTACCTTAGTTCCAAAATAGAGTAAACTATGGAACCACGATGCGAGCGTGGTCACCATGATTTTGTAAATATGTTTATACCACCAACTATTAATAATAGTCTACTAACAAACACACTTCGAAATTTTTCGAAAACATGTAAAGCTATACAGAATGATTTACTTACGCGAAATGTAACTTTTTCAAATGAAACACCCTGTATATTTTTCCGCATATCGATTCCCCGTGAAAAGTAGATACTAATTACGTAAAAATATTCTAAAATACAAATTTACTATGACAATATAATTCAACAAAACAAATAAGGTAGGCTAGCCGCTCGCAATAAAGGGAAACAATTGCATCTATCGTTTTAACTGTTCCATTAGTTTGTGTGTTTTTGGATTGTCGTTTTTTGTCAATTTTTATATGAAATGAATTTTTCCAAAGGAAAATATTCGATATAATCTTTATTTACGGCTAAGCTCAAAGGAATTCTTTGTTGGCTTCCAGTTTGTAACGTGAAGGGAAGAGGGAAAACAGCGGCGGAAAGAATCGTTTACGAATGTAGATATTTATAAATTCTGGAAGTGTGTGTTATCCCAAGCGCGCAAAAACAAGCCCAAATGAAGAAATTGAGTTTCAAGTTGTGGCATATCTTATAGAAAATCCGTAAATTAGTACCAGAGAGCTAAGTACACACCAAGACCTAAATAAAAATACAGTTCGCAGCTTTATCAAAAAAAAAAAAAATTACATTCTTATCATATCGAGTAACTTTAAGCTTTAAGTGAATTATATTTTCAAAATCTTGAATCTTTCTGCCAATGGGTAACTACTAAAGTAAATGTGGAACCCAATTTTGTTAATAACATTCTATTTACAGATGAGGCAACTTTTCACAATAATGGCAATATTGATACACATAACTAACATCACTATTAAATTGATAATCTACACATCTTAAGAGTTGTTGATCACCAGCATCGATGGTTAGGTAATGTGTGGGGTGGTGTAATCGATTTCAATGTGGTTGGTCCATTTTTATTTGATGGGAGTCTCACTGGAGAAAGATATTTACAGTTTTTGGAAAATGATTTACCCGAACTTTTGGAAGATATCAACCACGATGTGGTTTTAACTGGATGGCGCCCCTCCCCACAATGCAATCAACGTTAGGCAATATATCGATAGAAATTAACCGATGAGGTGGATAGGACCAACCAGATCACCAGATCTTACGCCCCTTGATTTATTCCTTTGGGGCTACGTTAAAGAAAAAGTTTACCAACATCTTTCCACCACAAGTGAAGATATCAAAAATAGAATTAGAGCTACGTTTCAGTCCATATCTCCTCTAATGTTGTTGCAATCTTTCGTTTACCGAGCGAATTGCAAAGTGTTTAGCTAGGCGTAGTCAACATTTTGAACATTTAATTTGAATTTATGGTTTTATTCGTTTATGTTTACTTGTTCAACTTATTTTTAGGTGTAGAGAATTATTTTATGTTTAGTTATTAATTAAGTTTTCCTATCAGTTAAAGAATTTATTTGAAATTCGTATTTTCGTATTTGGTCTGGATTTGTTTTATTTGTTCTTCTGTATGTCAATATTTTCAAATAAAACGTTAATATCTCAAGAAGTGTCCGCCTTATGGCTCTGAAACCCATCATCAATCAGTATCTACTATATATATATATATATATATATATATATATATATATATATATATATATATATATATACATCGTAAGTTATCATTCTGTATAGTTTTACAAGTTTCCGAAAAATTTCACAATTTGTATGTTAGTAGACTATTATTAATAGTCGGAGGTATAAACATATTTACAAAATTATAGTGATAACGCTCGCATCGTGGTTTCAAAGTTAACCCTATTTTGGTACTAAAGTGACGATATCTGCAGGACGGTTAGTGATATAGATACAAATTTCCTCTTATTCTAAATGTAACAATGAATCCAAAATGCAAAAATATATAGGGTGTTCCATTAAAAAAATACAGGTTTGGGTTGGCATGTTTTTGTCAAGCACAATGTATATACCTAAATATTTATAGAATGTAGGTCCAATGACCATGTATTGCCACACCAAAGTTAATTTTAATATTTCTAATAGCTATGGAGTTATTAATATATATATATATATATATATATATATATATATATATATATATATATATATATATATATATATATATTTATCTGGTGGACAAGATTACTGTTAACTATTAGAAATATTAAAATTAGCTTTTGAATACATGATCTATACATATAAATATTATATATATATATATATATATATATATATATATATATATATATATATATATATATATATTTATTTATATATAGATGATTGGAATTATGCATAATAAAGGGGCTAGAGTTTATTGAGTTTGAAATTTCTATAGTAGGCAAGTTACATGAATTTGAGGAACTATACAGTTCGATTTCAATGAGAAAATAGTTACGAATACAAAATTATGGTTTTGATGATGTGACAAAACAGACTCTGTAGGGTTTGAACAAGGTTGTTTTATTCATAAAAGCATTGAGCTGTACCAGTAGCATGTGAGAAAGGTCAACACGAATCATATTAATGGGTGCGATTAGTTTCGTGTAACATATTTATGTAATTTCGCATTTTATTCAATGAATTTTAGCATTTGGAACACAGATCAGATATTGACCACATGGAATATGATAATTATAATATGTAGAATGTGTGGTATTAGGTACAATGCATAAACTATTTGAAATAGGAAAGAAAGGGTAGGGTACGAACATAGCATATTTAGAATTCAAAGACAAAGTATATAAAACGTGCATAAGAAGTGATAGTGACTTAAAAACATAATTAAGAACATGAACAACAATTGTGCAGTGTGATATTTAATGTAAAATTACAAATTTTATACAAAAATTGACAAAATAGTTAAACAATGTGAAAATGTGAAATGACAAAATTAAGAACTATGGAGTACTAGTGAACAGTATTGGTGTTAGAGACAGATATAAGAACACATTTACGAACATTTCAAGTGTTATAGACAATTATTACATAAATTTATATTAAGTTACGTTAAGTATTATTTGTAAGAATTTCACAAAATTATAGCTTTTATAGTATAAGATAAGCTTAAAATAAATTATAAAAACATTTAATAGTAGGTTTCCCTCATTTCAACAATGAATTTAACTATATATATGTAATATAAACATAAAATTCTAAAACTTAGGTTAACTACCTAAATTTTAGATCTAAAGATGGAAATTTTGTAAAATTTAAATGAATTGGGCTGAAATAAACGTATTCTGATACAGTTTTTTATGTGGAATTTGAATATGTAATTAGTTTAGTTGTAGGATGTAAGATTTTTTTGATATTATTAAATTTAGAGTTGTCAAAATGAAAATTATCGAAGCAAAATAGGGCTTGTGAGATGTATTTTTATGCGGAATTCTGCCCTGATTCCAAATATATAATTAAAAGTCAAATACGAATTGTTTTGAAAAAGATATAACATAATTTATGTTTTAGTTAAGTTTACAATTTTGTTTAGTCCAATCAGAAGCTAGAATCTTTTGTGAGTAATGTAGAAAAAAAATTGAAAATTTGGTATCTAGGAGAAAAGTATAAAAAGAATTGCTCCTGATTTCTCTCTCTCTCTCTCTTGTCTCTCGTTTCTTGCTTTTGACAATCTGTTGTGACTAACGTTATAGTGTTAGTGTTATTTGTGTTTACATGTAAGTAACAATTCTCGTAAACATTATCGGATTTGAAACACGATCGACTAGAGTTGAGATATCAGACACAATTGCTTTAACCAATAACTAAAGATAAAAATAAGGTTACCGATCATAATCGTCAATAAAGTTGTAATTGTTTCGTTTTTCAAAATCGTGTGAAAACATCGGGTGATGTGCAATTTTGTTGTATGTTAATAAATTTTTTCAATTATTTTGGATTCGATGTTTATTTTGTTGACAGTGATTAAGATCATAAAATAAATTTTCACTTCATAACGGAATCTAAAATAAAGGTGCAAGTGAATACAAAAATCTATATAAAGTTAAAATACAAAATTAAATCCGAGAAATCATTCTATAGGTAATATAACATTTTGAAACCACAAATAAAATAAAGTGCTTGTCTGAAAGTATTTGAGCATTGTAAGTACATCGTTTTTGCTATATTAAGAATATTCAACAGTTATTTGATATGGATGAAATTATGGAATGTTAAGCAGCATATTTGGGACAACAAGGCAGTATCACCAATTTATGGAAGGAAGTCTACGTCTAATGTTTAATGTGGAGCAACCCGACATGACCATTATTTGGAATTTGCAGCAACACATGTGAGTTGTATTTCTCTATCATAACCCTAGTGCATTGATTTTTTTTTTGATGTCCTGTATTTATTTTTTTTGATAATGTATAAATGTTTGTACGAATACACGTGTCAATATCTGAAAAGTAAATGATTCAGTGTTGTTATAAAAGTAATAACTTTACCTCAAACAAAATTAAAATTGTGCTCCAGAATTTAGATCAATTTGCAGAAATTTTTGACAGGCTACATTTATTTCAGTATTAGATACGTAACGCATGCGTATTTTGCGCAGACTCAACAAAGTTGGTTTTACAACTGTTTATTATAATGTACAATTTGATTATTTACATGAATATTCCCAGATTTAATTTATTTTGCCACCAATCAACGTTTGTTACAATTGAGTCCTATCCCCAAAAGAGATTTTGAGTTAGTACGGCGCAATTATACATTTTTTTTTATTAATTATTATTATAATAAGAACCCCTATCCCCATTTAGACATTTGAGTATTTAAAAATAAATATTATTTTTCTTTTCAAGTACTAACCATACAATTAATTAGCACCATCAATATTATATATATATATATATATATATATATATATATATATATATATATATATATATATATATATATATATATATATATATATATATATATATATATATATATATATATATATATATATATATATATATATATATATATATATATATATATATATATATATATATATATATATATATCATCTTATTCATGTTCCATCAGTTGTCCAGAGTTCACGAAAATGAGTATGATTCTGCTTCTTCACTCCCAAAAATAACAGAAACACAATAAATGCCAATAATAAAATCCTTGTTGTCTCTTTCGCATCTCGAGGACGGTCATAATTTATCCGGGTTTTAGTAATCTCCAAATTTGTACATTGAACAATATGTTCAATTATGTCATCGGTCATAAATATTTGAAAAGCACTTAATTCATCGTCAATGTCTTGTGCACATGGGTTTTGATCGGGTAATATGCGCACAATATTTTATTGAGAAGTATTACGAAATCTACCCAATATTGGTCTTTTATTCAACAAGGGTATTTAGTTTTACCTACAAAATATTCGCTACCACCACTACTCAAATATTGCTCACCGTTCTCTGAACTACCGTTACATTGAATTATAATGATCTTCCTTTGTAACTATTTCTTGTGAGGTGCCTGATTCCCCGCCAACTTCTTCTTCGGGTTTTTCTCCAACTATTGCTTGAACCATAAGATAGAGCTCATCCTCAGTGAGACTATTTGGATTCCTAACAGGTATCCGATCCCTGAAAAGAAATAGATATGTTACTAGTATCGAGACTAACGTTATTTAGATGAAAAATGGCCACAAAAAGAATAAAACAATACAAATACGAAATTATACTTACATAATTACACTCGTGGTGTATTTTGTTCATCAGGCTACACAACTGCACACAATAAAGCACGTGAGTTACTCGTAACTGCACCGACAACAATGAAATTGCTTGTAATTGGAATACAGGTGTGAGTAAAAGGTAATAAGTCGCCACAGTGTTGCAGCAAACTCGGTACTGATATATATCTTCCTGCGGTCTGGTGTAAAATCTGCTCGATAGTCAGTCGTCACGTAGAACTGTTAATCGGATGATCTTATTCAAGTGTAAAGGAGTAGTTCATATACCGGTGGGACAATCCGTTACAGCATTGATTGAACAGAAGAGCGACGAGAGGACCACAATCACAATCAGAGAAAGACACCTAGAGAAACCATTTGGTTTTAGCTTTCGCATACTAAATTGTTATTCTAATTTATGTAAAATTAGAACACATGTATTTTATTAATGTAGAGGTTTAATCACAGGTGATCCGTATAGAGAAAGAAAAAACAATTTAACTCACGTCTTGATCCAATGAAAACGGTTGTTAATAAAGCTTTAAAATTCGTCGAAACGAGCACTACGAATATGCAGTATCGAATTTAAATATGGAAAAGAATGTATAAGCAGTATCCACTGTATATAATTTCTATGAAATTTTAATTTTATAGACGTAACAGAAAAATCTGGACCATCTCAGATTTCTTAAAACGCAAAAATGTTCGTTTTGCTTAAAGTAGTGTTCGTTACACCAGAGACTAGAATAGAAGTCGCATGTTCCTTTTTAATGAATAACAAAATTCGGTCTTATCACTATTTAAATTTATTAGAAATTGAATGCAAATAAATGCACTGTTGCCACGATGTCTAAGAAAAATTGAAAATAGATACTCCTATTGTTCCCAAATTGGAGTGTAAAATGTGTTGCCTAACAACAGGAATAATAATCTCAAAAATCGTACTAATAAAATTCCGTTTCCCAAATTACACGTTACAAAGAAAACGAATAAGGCCTTTGGGTTTGTTTTCTGAATATAGCAGAAATCAACAGCCACATTATATACACCGCAACCCATATCAACGGCAGCCATAAATAGAGAAGAAATTATCTGAAAACACTATCGCTTTCTTTGATGAAGCCATACCTTGAAGTAAGAGCTGACTTACGGAACCTAACTGCAGATATTCAACTGTTCCTTAAAAAGTACAGAATATCAGAAGAGCAACAACAGGAGGATGAACCTCCATCCAAGTTGACATGCAATGCGTGTGAGAAATCAGTGCCCAAAGAGCATTCAGGCACAGTGATCACATCTATAGAATGCAATAATGTAGATCACAGCGAAGAAGATTAGTAGGTTACTAGTGTAGAGCGTACAGTATATGATGACAAATGTGTTCTATTAGTAAGAATATTTCATACATATTTTTAATAAAACATTTAAACTAAATTGCAGTAAATTTCACCTTTTATTGACTTTTTCTATATGTACGGCATTTATATTGTGCCAGTATTGTATTTTTATTGAATTTATATTGTAACAAGAAATTTAAAGATTTTGTACCAAATAAAACACATTTAATAATTTTTTTAGTATTCATGTATCATAAACCATCTAAAACAAACCCAAAAGCGGGCATAATCGGGTCTTTATCGCACGACGTGCGTGTAAAGGTAGCTAGGTAGCCGCTTAAACAAATAAGATTAGATTATGTCGGATTTTATTGTGAATTGTCAAATTAATCAAATTGTTTACAACTTTACCACAAAAAAGTAACAGCAGCTAATTTTTCAATTTCCGTCGACATTTTCAATACGTATAACAATGACGTTTAATAATTAAATGAAATGTCAAATGACATTTACCTACCCACTCGATAAAATGCATGGAAATTATTAATTTGATTTTTTCTAATTAAGATGATTGTGGTTATTACTACTATTACTATTATAATTACGAATTGATACTAAAAAATATCGTATGACACAATGCATAATCGCCTTTAAAGCATTCGCTACCTTAAGGCTACTCTGCTGCGTTTCGTGGCCTTAAACTCGTTGCTCATGCTTTAAAGGCTTGATTATGCATTAGTGTCATAATATACCAATGCATATAATGCTTTGCACAATTACACGGTAACAATTTGAGTTGCCTATACTACAGGCGATTGATATTCAATATAAATGTAAGAAATTTAAAAATTATCATAAAGGTTATCCTTCGTGTCAACCTTAAAAAAACCTGATTGGTTAAGAATTAAAAGAGAAAGTTGCTAAAGGCTTTAGAGTGGTTTTAATTAATTATATATTAATCCATTATGCCTGGAATTTACACTCTTCAGCCGTTAAGTTCAAGAGTAATTTGTTGATTAGCATTTTTCCGTTAATTGGCTCAAAAGCATTTCTCTTATCTCGAGGCCATAACATTTAGCTTTACCATTTTCATTATTTAACAGTCCGTCATTTTAAAGTTAGTTTGAACAATATACTTGTGTAATAGTGACTTTAGACTGAGAAACTGTTAACCAAAGGTTTGACGTCTATGTTATTTGTATTAACCTGGAATGCTCTTGAAGCTTATTTATCCATCGGGGACGTCAATTACAAATACGTAAATGGTAGATTTTGAGTTTAGCTATTCACAATTGACCTGATTCACTTTACATATGACATTCAAAATTACTGTACAGAACAGACAAAGGAAACAATTTAAAAAAACAACGAATAACACAAAACAAACATAAGTAGGTTTTTACATTAAATGTTCGAAATGCCCCCCATTTTCTAGTCAAAAAATAATCCTTTGGAGTGGTCGTGGTTCTTGAATTAACATTCTTAAATTACTTTCAACTCTCGCTTGAAGTTCTTCAATGGAATTTATTTCGCTTGAATATACTTTTTCTTTAACTGAAGTCCACACATTAAAATCCAAGGGATTTATCTCAGGGGACCTTGGTGGCCAGTGAATAGGAGCATCAGCACCTCGACCAATCCAACGATTTGGAATATGTTCGTTGAGCCATCTTCTAGCTTGTCTTCTGAAATGAGGTGAAGCACCATCATGCATAAAAACCACATTTCTTCGTAGATCAAGAGGCAAACCTTCTAATAGCGAAAATAATCCAAAAATTCATAGTAAACATCAGCATTTAAATTTCCATCAAATATATGGTATGCAACGAGGCGGTTGCCTATTGAAGCAGCCCACCCATACATTCAGCTTAAAATTATGTTGATAATGCGTTACACGTTTAACCTTAAGATTTTCTTCTGCCGAGAAGTGACTCATCGGTGAAGAGAATATTTTGTAAAGATCAGGGTTCTGTCTCATTCTTTCTTGTAATAATTCGCAAAAATCTCTTTTCAATCTCTTTTCAGGCAATAATTCTTGTATTTGCATGTAGTGAAACGGGAGCAATAATTGTTCTTTTAATATACGATGTACACTAGAAACACTTGCGTTACTTGTCCTTGTCACATCTCTTACACTTATCGTGGGAACTGCAACAACTAGATTTAAAATAATTTCTCCTGTTTGAGGAGTTCTTGCCACTCGTGGTCTACCAGAATTTACCTTTTTTTGACTTCAGTCTTAGGGCACCGCCTCACTAAATTCAAAAATGTTTTTGAATTCGGAACACTTGAAAATGTTTTCGCATATTTTATTTTCGCTGTTTTAGCATTTCCATCACATTGCCCTAATGTTAACAACATATCGGTATAGTCACTATTAGTGTACATATTCGTTTTCAAAGTTTTTAAAAGTGTTATTACTTGTTAAATAAACTAAAAATATCAACAATGTGCCAATCTGTCAAACACAACGAATCGCGAGTCTGAAGTCAAGTGAATCAAATTAACTCAATATTTCTTTTATTTTTATGTTTGAGTTAAAACATGCAAAACCTCAAATAACTCCAAAACCAGTAATTTTTTTGACCTTCAACAGGAGTATCTTTTTTTGTGGCAACGATTATTTTTACCCCAAAAATTAAAAATATCCCAATAAAAAAGTGTAGGTCAAAAATAAGTGGCACCTCCCCCCCCCCCCCCTACCATAAACGATGCTCCTGCACAAAATATTAAAAATTTGTTAACAGTACGTTTTATCACCTAATCAAAGGTATTCGTGATCTAAATTTCATTTAGGTATCTTAAACCGGTTCAGAGATAATAAAATAAAGGATTTTTGGGGCTACTTTTACAGGGTCGTATCTTCTTAAGGAGGTATTTTCGGACACATGTTTAATAACCAAACTAACGTCATTTTTTTGATATTCTATTTACCCTATAAATTAGCGGGCTTTTTTTGAAACGCCCAGTATATTTAATTAATAGCATTTTTAGGGTCATTAGTCACTGTAAACAATCCACATATTCTTTGAAGAGCGTTTGTGACAATATTTGTAGCAGTTATTGATCATATGACACGATTTTTAGATAAATTGTGGTGAATTTCTGACATGTGTAAAAAACACACCACGCGGTTACGTAATTAAATTAGGCGCGTATACTTAAAGGCTAAACGTAGCAATAGATTGTGCTTTTTTAGTGGTATTTAATAATTTATAGATTATATCAACAAAACCTACCGTTATAAAGAAGGGATTGTACAATATTTGCTTTACACATTTATGGAAGCTAACGGGTGATTGTAGTGATTCAAAAAATAAAGTACCAGGCACTTTTAGTAAGTTTAAGGAACCGATACTTAAAAAAAACGGTTTCACAACGTAAGGCACAAAATAATAGAAAGCATTACTAAGAAAGTAGTTTTAATCAGTAGTGTTTTATCCGGTGGTTTTCAACTCTTATCGTAAGCACTAACGATACAAACAGTCCATATCAGTAGTGCCTTTCCTTAGTGTATGTCAGCACGACCGACTGTTTTACAGAAATATATTATGCAGAGGTGAAGTAACGGGCGTACTTGGTAATTGAAACCTTGAAACAACAAAACTTTTAACAAGCACTACATACACTCAAGTTCTTTCAGTAACGTTACGAAACCTTTACAGGGAAAGGCTCCACCGGGGCATGATGCAAGGTGTGCTGATGTAGTCCGCAAGCTATCAAAAAGCACTAATAATGTGAATCAACGCCATTGTTAGTGATTTCCATAAGGGTAGGAATGTTGCGCTGTGAAAGGAGGTGTGTTATTCTTAAAATCCGTCGGTCGTGCTGCTTATGCTTAAGATTACTAATAGGAGTTACAGTTCCGCATTGAATACATCCTTAGGTCTTTCACATCCTAAAGTAGGAAATCATACTAGTAATAAGGCTAAATTGAATAGGTATATTTAGAGTCCATTCAGAGAAAAATACATTGATCCTACTAACTAGTGCAGATTTTGCAAAACACACTTAACTTTTAATTATCACCAATATTTGACATTTAGGCTGTCATAGAATCCAAACAGCAATTTGTAAAATCACGAACATTTTGCAACTCTGATTTTTCTTTTTCTACATTAGCAATACACTTTTTGGAGACTTCCATAACCCTTGGGGGCAAGTACCGCTTTACTGCATCAAGGACATATTCTCCACTTTCCTGAACCAATCCCACATTTTTAAAAAGACACAGAATGTAACGTTCACAACTTTCCTCGTTAGGTATGTTTGCGTGAAGGATAATTTCATCTGCATGTTCAGGTTTTATATTAGCAGATGCAGCACATTTGTCATGATATGTTGAAGAGGTTTTAATATAAAAGTCGTATGCTTCTCGAGTAATCTAAAAAATACATTTTGTTAATTTGTAATTAAGTATTAATTCGCACACACATTTTTTGAATAAACACCACAGAAAAGCACAGTAATTAAAAACATGTACCCTGTCATTATTAATGTAATGTTAGGTTATTATTCAATGGTAATAGTAAGAATACGTTTGAAAAAATGATTATTGCTTTAAATGTTTAATCGTTTATATTAAAGCTATAGCTGCAATTTATTAATTCAAAGGTTATTAATGTTATTCTAGCCATAATTTTATTCTAATTTGAAACGTAACATACGTAGAACTTGCATTTGCGTTATTAGTAAACACTTCATTAAAGGATTGCCAAGACAAAATAATTTTTAATAACATTTCGAAACCATAATAACATATTGTTTTCGACTCTTTATGTATCAATTTGCAAAATTATATGGTAAAATAATTAGATCTACGGTACCTTGAAACTTACAATAAGTCTACCGAATAATTAACATTACCATCGTTTGGGGTGATATTGATCATAAAAAAAGTCTTTCGGTGAATTTTCTCTCTGTGTAAAAAGTATTTTTGCAGATAAGTTGTTTCAATAGATATTAGTGTCAAGAACAGCACACAATAGTCAGAAAATATTAAAAATTTAAATTAAAGGTTATAACGAATAAAAAAATACTACTACCTCTCGGAACCCAACTCGAACAAAGATAAATTGTCGCTTAAATAAAAAAGGCAAGTGTGCACTACAGTGGTCAGCAAAGTACATTACTTACGAAACTTATCGTAGATTGAGAGCTCTTTTCTTTACCATGTCGTTAACATTATATATATATATATATATATATTATATATAAATGTAGCTTCATAAAAAGAATTTGACGTAGAATCCTGGGTGTTGCATAAGTCTTGCATGACTTCAGAAAACTGCATTCGGCGATCGGATCATCTCATTGAGCTCTCAATTCTGGATTTTATACGGATGGTATTTCTCCTTTTTAAGTACTCGTAACACCGATCTGCGTGAAATGCCTTCATTAATTGCTCTGGAACTACTATGAGGACTTTCTACCAAACTTAACAACACATCAAGTTTTACATTTTCGTTCATTTTTGGACGATCAGCATTTGCAATGTGTTTAACGTGACCAGTTTCCGTAAATTTTCTCTCAATTTTACTAACTGTTGATGACCGATAGGTGTATCAGGATATTTTGTATTAAACAAGTTACATACTTCTAGTTGCGTTCTGGTTTTATCTCAACATCCAATCATAATTAATACTTCAATTCGTTGTGTTTCCCTTAATTGTATCATTATTATAAATTAATTATCGGTTATTCACTTCGTACAAATACCTACAATGTAATACCATTACGTACTGAAGTAAGTAGTCAGTGTCTTAAATTTTACTCGTTCCAACTCGATATCCAAAATATTTATTCTTTTTGCTACTTTCTTTTTGTTGTCAGTTTTAAACTGAATTATTTCTGTATTCTTGATACTAAACTGCTAGACATATGAAGTGAATCAATTTTTTTCCAAAGATTATTATGACAGAACTTTCAAACCAAATAAAATCAGAAAAAAATTCCGAAACCAGTCGATTTTTATTTTTAAGTGTGCGGTTGGTCAGATTATTATTTTATTTTAGAGGTCATTTATGTAAAGCTTAGATATGGATATAGGGAAGTATTAACAAAAGTTGCTTAGAATTTTTAACAGAATCCGAAAATGCAATAACATACAGGGTATTCAATTTGAATTTTCAAAGTTGCCTTGGGTTTCTGGTAGAAGTGGCAACGTTGCACCTTTGAAAATAGTTTTAAAAGATACATCATGACCTATTACGCCTACATAACAAATTTGGAATAGTTGTCTTTTTTAGTTCGCTTATATTTTTATAGAACAACAATAATCTTGAATTACCCTGTATACGTAACGCAAATACTCAAAACTATTGCTACGACTGATTAGATAATTAAAAGATCTCTCAAAAGTTCCATTGCAACACCTCCCCTTTGCATTAAAGAAAATCATCAATGACGTCATCACACGTACATAGGTAACCTCAAAAATAAATTAATAACCAGAAAAACCGCGCGCCTAAAAATAAAAATCGACGGGTATCGGGATTTTTCTCTGAAGTTGACGATTTAAGAATTATTGAATTTATGCCATAATTTAGCCGCTCATATATATATATATATATATATATATATATATATATATATATATATATATATATATATATATATATAATATATATATATATATATATATATATATAGTGCTAGTCAAAGCCCTCCCCTGTATCTTTTGAACGGTTTTACTTATACAAATGAAATTTTGAGGGTGAATATAAACGGATATAAGCTTCTCAACTAGTCATGACAAGTGACGTAATAGTAATTTAGCAATACTAATTTTGTTAGGGTTTAGGTTGATTTTGATAAAAAATTTAAATAAATACTAAAATTATAGTTTGGCATTTAATTAATCAAGATTCAAGAACCAATTCTTATAGTAAATGTTGGAAATGTGCTCCACTTAACTCCTGACAGTAATGCATCCTATTGCTAACTCTTGTCGTACTAGTTCAAATGTGTCTGCGGAAATTGCTCTACATTCTTCAACAATTCTTTGTTTCAAAATGTGCATACTGCCAGGTGCTGTAGCGTAAACTTTAGATTTTAAGTACCCACACAGAAGAAAATCTAATGGTGTCAGGTCTAGTGACCGAGCTGGCCATTCTATCGGACCTCGTCGTCCAATCCATCTGCCACGATATTCTTCATCCAAGTAAAGTCTTACTGCATCATAATAGTGTGCAGGAGCACCATCTTGTTGGAACGTTATTTCCAAGTTACCGAATTCATCTAGATTATCTTCCAAAGTTTCAAGAATTAACGGTTCAATTGCGTTTTGTAACAAACATTTCTAGATACACTTCACCAGTTAAGTTAGCATTGAGAAAAACGGGTCCAACAATGTGGTTTCCCAAAATACCTGCCCAAAATATTTACTTTTTCTGGAAATTGAGTATGTTTTACACGAAAGATTTGAGGATTTGTGTCACTCCAATATCTCACATTTTGTGTGTTAACGTTTCCATTGAGGAAGGAAGTACTTTCGTCACTAAAACAAATTGATTTTATGTAGTCTGGGTGTTGGATAATTTGATTGGACATATTTGCACAGAATTCTAAGCTTCGGTCGGGGTCATCATCTGAAAGTCGGTGCACTATTTTTAATTTGTATGGATAAAATTAGTTTTTAGTCAAGGTCCTATGTACTGACCTTTCACTGACTTCACGGATAGACGCAACTTGGGCTGTAGAAGAAGTAGGATGTACTACCATTTCTGAAATTATGTCGATTTTCTTGTCGTCACTAATTGTTGGTCGATCAGATCGTTTGACATCTTGAACACTACCGGTTGCTTCAAACTTCTGATGAAGTTCCCTCAAATAAGTCCTCGATATAGGGCGATCGGGGTACCTCTCATTAAAAAGACGTTCCGCTGCATGGAAATTGTTTCTACATTCACCAATTATTAAGATAGCTGCTACTTTGTCGGCTACCGTACGTACCATTTTGTCTATGTAGTCACTTAAACGTCGCGTTAAAGAATAATTAAACTGAATAGTCAAGGTATAAAAACTTGTCAAAGTAAAAACAACGAGAGAATTAAAAAACGTCAACTTTTTTGACAATTTAATACCTTTCAAACGAGATATCACTTGCCATAAGATACTATTTAAAATTATTGGTCACTGTGGCCCTGTGACGTCATATGACTATTACGTCACTTGTCATGACTAATTGAGAAGCTTATATCCGTTTATATTCAACCTCCAAATTTCATTAGTATAAGTAAAACCGTTAAAAAGATACCAGGGAGGACTTTTGACTAGCACTGTATATATATATATATATATATATATATATATATATATATATATATATATATATATATATATATATATATATATATATCAATACGATATATCCGTTATTAAAGGAGATATCATCAAAATTTATTTACAAAAATTATGGGCAACTTCAATCTTCACATTATAAAATTATTTTCGTACTTACAGGGTGTTACATATTACCAGGGTGAACCAAACATTTTTTTTAATGGGACACCCTATATATTATTTCAAATTTAGATTAAGCTCATCTCTCCCATACCTCCAATATATGGTTTCATTACGTTATACAGGGTATTTCAAAAGTTATGATCAATTGTATACGAAAATCATTCTCATTTCAACGTCCTGTATAACCTAGACAGAAAAACCTAACAATAATTTCTTCCAGACATAACATTGTTACAGTATTATGAGAAAGTGCTATTTATTTCTTTATTATTGCAATAATTGAATATAGATCGAACCAAAACACATAATTTTCTCAATTTTTTCAAACCTTGTATTTAATTTTAAAAAGTGAAAATATACTTTATGTTTTTTCATTTTTATTAAGCACTCCGTACAACTAAAATCGCTAATATCTGGGACATTTTTAATTTAATAACAGAAAGAGATTTTTTTTTAATTTTTATTATAACAAGTTAGCCGTGAACAAATAAAAGTGTGTCAAATTATTATACAAAATTCAAAAAACATCGGTTATTAAGACGCAATTCTTATAAAATTAATTGATTTCATAATAAATGCTCAAAATGTCCGCCGAAAACATCAATACAGCATTGCAGTTGATCTTTAATTTCTCGACTTACATTTCTACATAAATACTCTGGAATGCTATCAAATCGGTAATAATTTTATCACCGCATGTTGACTGTCACATGATTTTAATGAATAAAATAGTTTAATGTCAAAGTGACAAAAGGTTTCAAAGAAATAAATAATTGAATTGGTTATCTTTCAACTGTAATATTTACTATCAAAGTAACAGATCGTTTAAAATTGTAAACTTTAAAAAATATATCTTCTATGAACGTCCATTATATTCTCGTACCAAATATAACACTTGCTATAATTAATAATCGGTGATACCTCGAGTTAAATCCGATGAAAATTGATAGAGTGCGAAGCATGACAATCATAACACTGGTTATATTATCCCGGAATATATCTCAGAAATTAACTATTTTAGCTATAGGGAGTGTTTAATAAAAATGAAAGAACATAAATTGTATTTTCACTTTTTAAAATAAAATACAGGGTGATTCATTTGAAAAAATTGACAAAATCATGTATTCGGGTTTTGGGTCGCTCTATATTCAATTGGTGCAATAATAAAGAAAATAGCACTTTCTCGTAACAATGTACCAATGTTAAAAAGTTATGCCTGGAAAAAATTATTGTGCGGTTGTTCTGTCTGGAGTACACAGGACGTTGAAATGAGAACGATTTTCGTGTACAATTGACCATAATCTTCAAAATACTCTGTAGAACGTAATGAAACCCTATATTGGAAGTATGGAGAAGATGAGCTTAACCTAAATTTGAAATAATATATAGGGTGTCCCATTAAAAAAAAAGTATGTTTGGTTCACCCTGGTAATATGTAACACCCTGTAAATACGAAAATAATTTTATAATGTGAAGTTTGCAGTTGCCTATAATTTTTGTAAATAACTTTTTTGATATCTCTTTAATAACGGATGTATCATACTTGACGCTAATTCCATACCTGTACATATATATATATATATATATATATATATATATATATATATATATATATATATATATATATATATATATATATATATATATATATATATATATATATATATATAACCATAGTTATAACATGTCATGAGGCCACTCATTTTTCATTAGGTTAAATAAAACATCAAATGAGAAAGTTGCACCTTAATTTCACACGTAATCTTAGTAAACAACACAACAGCTGTATTGATTTGCATATTGAACAAAACAAAATAATGTCTGCTGATTAATTTCAGCATAAAAGCAAATAACATTTCGCAACTCTTTACCATTACTAAACTACAGCTATATACAACGATTGAAACTGTATGGCTTCAATGTAATAACAAAGTTCAGTTTGATTTATGTCGACAAAATATGACAAGTAAGGTTATGTACTCAAATGTTTTTAACTTTAACTAACTAAGAAAATATTAACACACAATAATAGACCAGATTTACTTTAATATTTGTAAAACGATTCATTCATCCGCTTAATAAAAACGTAATTTGAGCTCAACGGATACGTACTTACTTGGTATACACTCAATATAAGGTTAGTAATTGAGAATTGCGGTTGAAAACTTTATTTCTTTACGATTCAGTAAGGCGAAACGCAGGTAAAGTAAGCTAATTTTCAACTCTGTCCAATAGCGTAAACGTAAATGTAATGTATGCTCGAACTAGAGCAACCAGGGAAGATGTTGTCGCTACTAAAGCGGGCGTAACTAAAAGCTTAAGTAACTAAAAGCATGCGTAACATTGCCTTTTTTCACATTCTGTTACGATATAACCTGGCAGTAAAACGAAATAACAGATAAAATAGGCATTTTGCACAACTAGCCAGCGGTCGGGGTTGGTAAGTAAATTTTACGCACAATGGGATAGTTTTTCATATATAAGTCCAAGTAGGGGTTGAAAAGTCATAAAAGCGCCAAAGTATTTGATGTCACGATAGGGGAGGAAATGCCTAATTACGATAGTTCACAGCTTGCTCAAAATACTCAAATAACTTGCTTACCTATACGCAATCTTCGCAGGCGGCAGATCTTTTACCAACCTTAAAGGCTTCGAAACAAATATTTTCACGCTTAACTAAAACAATAGCGTGCCGCAAAGATCAATCACTTCTTAGATAATCAAACACCAATTTCTAGTCACGTTACGTTAATTTAAAAAAAACCGAATGTGTAAAATAGTTATGCTCAACTCATAAAACAAGAAAAAATGCAACAAATCATCTTTCAACTCGCGTTTTGATGAAATTTCAATCGAACGTGTATACACTAATAATTATATTAACAAGAAGTTCATTCACTGTATTTTACTTTATACTAGTTAACTATACACAAAATCTGGCTTATTTACAGTACGTTGCTTATTATCCCTACTCTAATAATATACAAGTTCTACATAATTCTTAATATTCAACAACTAACACCATCTATTGCTTTGCTGACGATAGCACTCTTCAATGTAGTTCATCTTAGTCTACTTATAGTGATAATCCACCTTCTATGTCAAATCAAGAAATTAAAGCTGAAATGGAAAATTCAATCAACAAAGACATTCAACGTATTCTCGAATGGGGACTCTATTACTCTCTTGGGTATGACTGTATCTTCAAATCTCTCATGGGTTGACCATCTTCTGTCAGCTACCAAAACAGCTGCTCGTAAAATAGGCTTTTTGTACAGATCTAGGCAGTACTTTATCTCTCGACAACTTCTTCTGCTGCACAAGCCCCAAATTCGGCCTCATCTGGAATACAATTCTCACCTCTGCGTTAGTGCTCCCCAATACGCTCTCGATATCGTTGATCGTATTCAAAAGAGACCGATTAGGCTTATAAATGACCCGTCCTTAACTTCTCACATACAGTCCCTTGAGCATAGAAGGATGGTTTCAGTTCTTTCTTTGTATTATCGTTATTATACCGGCTATTGTGCTGCTGAATTATATTCTTTGATACCATCTCGGGCTATCTTTGCGAGAAACACTCGGTTCGCTCAGTCACATCATCAGTATGCAGTACAAATCTCCACTTGTCGTACCAAACGTGCGCAATCCACATTTTTCTGCACGGCTTCTAAACTCTGGAATGATCTCCCTAGTTCCTGTTTTCCTCTCACTTATGATATGAGAAAATTTAGGGTAGCTGTTCATAGGCATCTATTGGCAATTCGTTATCCCTCTATCCATCCTCCTAAGTGTTTCTGAGTGCTTTAGCGCAATAGGCCTAATTTAGCCAGCTCAGGTCCACAATCATAAAAAAAATTCTTAATTACGAAAAAAACTTTATTTTATTTACGGCAGGTTATTTGTTTAATAGCACACTGTGAACTGTATGTTAGAAACTTTGAAACAAATGTATTTTTCAGCTAAAACGCGAAGACTTCTACAGAGAATGACGAAAGCACTTGGTAAATTAGAACAGTATACGGCTTTCTGAATGGACCAATTGCACAAAACGATGAACTGGTCTCGTGAAGGGTGAGCAATTATATGATCCCTTATTTGGAGTGTGAGGGAATAAACACCCTGTTTCGACAAGTTCCTTCAACACGGATCCTCGATTACCGTTGTTCCGCGGTAATTACTACCTCACCGAAAAGATAAATTCTTCCAAGCCTAAAGTACCGTTGCTCCTGTGAATAATTTCGCTTGCCGCTACAATGAATTTTTTGGCCCCCTCTATCTAATTAGCCAATTAAAGAAAAGGTACTCAAAATATACCAACTACACGCATTCACAAAGTCCAACTCGAAGATCGCCGAGAGAAATTGCACTGTCGGCAGAGCATACATCTACACCAAACCTTATCTAATTAAATTGATATATGGTAAATTAAAATTTTCAAGCAATGTAGCCTTTACTGCCACGTATTTAAAGTCAAATTTCTTTGTTTAGACCCAAACTCTTGTCAAGAAAGATAGTGCCGAACTGGTGGCAAAATATAACTTTTACAAAAGATGTACATTGCAATGTATCAGTTTGAACTCGTTCTTTAATTTAATCCCTTTTTATATACTACAACCTCAACTCAATTTAATGAAATTCAATCAATTTAAAATAACAAACACACCTATTTATACAAAACTATCCATATTTACAAGGACATCACCGAATGTTTCCTTTCAAATTTGTAAGAGCGTTACCCTAGATATGGATACCAAAAATGTAAGTCCCATTCTCCTATTAAACTTTCATGTTTACTTTGCTCAACAACAAAAGCTTCATTTTTGCTTTAGAAAATAACAAAAAAATTCATAAACCTTTTAAATACGTAAACGATAAAAGAAAACGTTACAATAGAAAAGCTTCTCCAATCATTAAAGCGTTATTACTTCCAATTACGCGAGTATGTTCTACCTTGAAGATGTTAGGTACCAACAAATAATTTATAACTCGAAAATTATCGGCAAATATTGATAAAATCATAGATACATGACACCCCTCTTACCAAATCTTTAGTTCCAGGGTACCTACAAACTAAGAACGTAAACCGAAGAATTAAAACTAAACCTAACGAATTAATGACTCACTATCACTATTATTTACATGCACACAGCGACAATCGCTACGATCGGTATTCAACCGATATATGTACGAAGAAGGAGTACGGAAACTGTGGTGATATTAGACAGAAAAGGCCCCTGCAACACCATAAAAAGTTAATGACGTGCTGCCACCCGCACATCCCACTAGTCGGAACTATAGGACCCGAATCCTGAAACTAAGTTACGCAAAACTTTAAACTGGTGAGTCCCGCGAAGCGAACCACCATCAGAAGCGCAAATGAGTAACCCAGAAAAAATTAACCTAACGCAGTAAAACAAAACGGAAATACTACCATAACCTTGAACGGTTAGTGGGTAATGGGTATATTTCTCTGTATTGAACATTATAAATGTTATAAAATAACTCCACTACTAACACCAACGCGTCCCTCGCGGCACCGAGAGGGTGGCTCCAATCCCCCTCCTCGGTTTCAAGTTAAGCCCAAAATGACACAAAAACAAAAGTTATCCCCAACTCAAGCTTTTCTTCAAGATGACGAGATTGCATCATCATGCACGACATTTTCAATTCATGGCGTCATTCTCCACACTTTCTTAAATATGTCTCCAAAAACAAACGATACAAGATCTTCTTAATACAGGAGTGGGTGGCTTCTTAACACAAGGGTTTTTCCCATATTAGTTATAATAAATTAGTACAAAAATGTAATTAAAGGCAGTTGCGTGTGTTATGTAGGGTAAGTCACAATGTAGGTGGAACGGAAATGAAATCAGATTCGCCTTACGCATAAAACGAAATTAATGTGGCAAGATACCCACTACAGACCATAAAAATGTATACACAGGTGTTCGTAATTAAATACACTAAGGAGAAAATATCGACACGTTCATCAAAATTTAATTATTCTGAGAAAATAAAATGCCTAAATATACACAAGTAATGAAACATCTGGAACTGTGTCAGGATCCGTTACAAACAAAATACACCCACGTACCACACAAAATTAAAAAACACCGAACGCGTTTGGATAGCTACGCTATCATCATTAGTGGTTGACTAGGACGAACTAAAGAAAATTTCTAACATATATACAATCAGCGAGTAACGCTTCGTTGCTAATCTGGTGAAAGTGAAAGTGAAAGTTATGAGAGTTTAATGAGTTCAGAGTAGCCTAAAGGTCCTTGATTATCATTATTCATTAGAATTTGTTTGTTTTTGAAGATCTCTAAACTTTCATAACAATCAAGTTCGTGCTTATTACTAACATGTTTGATTAATGATACCTCATCTACTACATGATTTTTATCAAACATATGTAGCGGTACGACCGACTTGTCCCAACGTTTGTGTTTTATACGAGCTAAATGTCCTTTAAAGCGAATTTTGATAGGTCGTTTAGTTTGCCCCACATATATTTGTTCACAATTTTTACAATTAATCTTATAAATTCCCAACCTATCCTGCTTATCCACCTTATCTCTTGGATTGCCTAAAAGAGTTTGCAAACTATTATCTGATGTAGTGACTGTTTTCAAATTAATTTTGGAAAAATTTTAGGTAGACCTTTTGTATAAGCAGGATAGTTCGGTGACTTTACATACTTTGTTTCTATTCGTTCTCTAGCATTACCTAATGTAGTTACGTTCTTAACCGTCATCCTATGTGTTTGTTTCCTAACTATATTCATAACCACTTCATCTGAAAACCCATTGTATGCAGCAATTTATTTAATAGTGCGCAATTATTTATCATAACTTTTAACTGAAAGAGGAAAATTAAGCAATCTATGAACCAAAAGCTAAAAGCCGCGAGTTTATGCTATTTAGAGTGAATTGAGTAATTGGTTATGAATTTTTTAGTGCTAGTTTCCTTACGATAAATATCTATATCTACTTACTACCATTTTTTGTTACTAGAGTACCAAGGAACGGGAGATTGTCATTTGCCTCTATCTCATAGGTAAATCAACCACATACCTAATCCAGACTATAGGAAAATAAAGCAAATCGCGTTTTTTTTTATGATTGTGGACCTGAACACGCTAAATTAGGCCTATTGTGCTAAAGCACTCAGGAACACTTAGGAGTGATAATGAATAAATTGCCAATAGATGCATATGAACAGCTACCTTAAATTTTCTCATATCATAAGTGAGAGGAAAACAGGAACTAGGGAGATCATTCCAGAGTTTAGAAGCCGTGCAGAAAAATGTGGATTGCGCACGTTTGGTACGACAAGTGGAGATTTGTACTGCATATTGATGATGTGAATGAGCTAATCGAGTGTTTCTCGCAAAGATAACCCGAGATGCTATCAAAGAATATAATTCAGCAGCACAATAGCCGGTGTAATAACGATAATACAAAGAAAGAACTGAAACCATCCTTCTATATTCAAGATTTATAAGCCTAATCGCTCTCTTTTGAATACGATCAAGTCTGTCTCAAATTTAGCCATAAATAGATTGGCTATAAACGGAGATAAGCTATTGCCCAATGTCGTAACAAGTTCTTGCTGGAAAAATTGATGGTTAATTTTGAACAAGGTTTGCTTCATACACACATCTCTTAAAATATGGAAATCTTTTACTTCTCTATCGTCCAAATGGTTTTGTTTTAAAACATCTTCTAAATAAACTAAGGTTTGATCTATTGGAACGCTCGGAAACAGTGAACAAACGTCGAATGAGACTAATAGTTCATTTTCTGTAAGTTCAATCGCTAGAACTGTCATTGCTTGCTGTAACAGTAACGTGCTAATTTTTGGCTATCGTTACCTTAATGTAAGTTTTTGAATTTATGTAATTACTTGTAAATATATTTACATTATTTGCGTATATTTAGGCATTTTTTTAATAATAAAATTTTGGTTTCCTCTAATAGGGAGAATTCTCCCTTCTGTTAAGAAACTCCCTCCCCTTCAATTAAGAAAATTTCGTATTGTTTGTAATTTAAGATAGTTGTTTCATTTCATATTGAAAAAAGCTTGGTGGATACCGCCATGAGCTCAAAATGCGTAGCATATTGATAAAATTTCGTTATATTGAAGTGGAGCTTGAGTTGTAGGTACATTTTGTTTTTGTGTCATTAAATTTGGAAGCAACGTTACGTGTGATTTTAATCATTTATGCTGATAGTTACGCCCGATTTAGTAGCCTGAACATCTGTGCCTGTTGTCCGAGTTGGAGTACACACTACATTTACATTTACATTATTGAATATAGTTAAATATCAGCTTAGGTTATTGTTTTCCCTTATCGTACCGTCAAGAAATGAAATTCTTGAAATCAATTCATTTCGGTGTGATGTATTAACTTTATTTATAGTGTATAACAAGTAAGTACTTATCGTTTTACTTCAAATTACATTTTTATTAAGTGGACAAATTATTAAAGTAAAGCTAGTCTAATAATGTTTTGTATAGCTCAGTTATCGATTAAGAATTAGTTTACCATCGTAAAGCTTTGTGAAAAGTTAAGTACGATTTTATTTGCGTTTATGCTAAAATTAATCAACAGACATTATTCTGTTTCATTAAAGTGCACAAATAAATACAGCTGTTGGCTTATTGGCCAAAATTGCATGTGGTATTGAAGAACAAATTTCTCATTTTTGTTGTATTATAATTATAGATGATTATAGCTATGGATATATGTCAGCCTCTCTAATGACCTGATAAAGAAAAGAGCTCTCAACCTACAGTAAGCTTCGTACGTAATCACCTTGCTGAGCTAGAGCGTGATGCAAACTCACCTTTCCTGCTTAAGTGACAATTTTTCTTTGTTTAAGTTTGCTTCCGAGAAGAATTGGAATATCCTTATTTTTTATATAACGCTCTTGCCAGAACTCTATCTTAAAAATGTTGCGCTTTAGATATATTTATATTTATATATTTCTCTTTTAATGGCTTCTCTAATAATAGTCTACTTTCTATTGTTTTCAAGAGCGATCAATTGAACTCCGTCAATGATAATTTTATGTCCAGTTTCTATTGTATGACTTGCTAAAGATGATGATAGAGCCTTTTGTCTAATCGATAGGTAATGGTCGTATATGGCTTGAAAAAGACATTTTTTGGAAATTTTCTTGCAATTCTATCCATGACACCTTTCATATAAGGTAACATTGACGGAGTTAAGTTGATCGGTCAAGAAAACACACTGCAAAAAAGAATAATTAGAGAACCCTTTGAAATAGAGAAACGACCGTACTCATAAAACAGAATGAATGACGGCCAACGACCACCACATATAGGGAAACTTATACGAATCATAACACCAGCTTCTTTCTATAGTTAATCACAAACGACACCAATTGCCATTAATGGACTACATGATTCTACACTAGAGTGACATTGCCTTGTTACACGTAGTCACACACGTATATTTCAATCTATTGATGCATAACGCTAATTTAGGTATATCAGAATACCCTATTCACATCAACTACGTATCAAAGTTTTTAATTTCTTGAAAATGGTTTTTAATAAATGGAAGGGAAACGTAGAAAAATAAACTAAACGTTAATACACACCGAGAAAATACAGAAGAATTAAATGAAATATGTACATATATATATATATATATATATATATATATATATATATATATATATATCTGTGTGGTGTGTGTTATTGGTGCGTGCGCCTGCCTGCGCGCGCGTGTGCTGTGAAATTACCAGTAATGCATTTGTTAATGTTAACATTCTGACATTGGGAGTGGCTTTTGTCATTGTGTATTGTTCCGAATCTGTTAAAAGTTGTTGAAATATTTTTGGTTTAAGAATGGTGTATTCACAAGAAAGAATTGATATGATTTTAACCATTGGTGAATGCCATGAAAATCATTTACTGGTTTCAAGAGTGTACTCAGAAAAATACGCTGAGCGGGTGCATCCCAATAAAAAGGTTTTTGAAAGGTTACTTCAAGCATTTCGTGATACAGGAAGTGTAACTTTTCCAAAACAAATAAAGGTGAAGCCTGTTACAAATGATGATGATAATGAGTTCTTGGTATTAGGTTCCGTTGTTCACAATCATAATACTAGTACAAGAGTTATTGCAAGAGAAACAAGGTTCAGTCAGCCTAGTGTGTGGAGGATCTTAAAAAAATATAAATATCACCTGTTTGATATACAAATACGTCAAAGGTTATATGGTACAGACCTTCAAAAACGTACTGATAGTAGTAATGGGGCACTATCCCCACCCCTCCTTTTTTTACGTCACAAGCCCCGCCCCTTTTCACTTTTTTATATGCCCACGTGGGAGACCGGATTTTCCATCCTTATTTTTACTCGCTTACGTTTAGGACGTGTTTTTTCACCCTTAATTTTTATGGTTTCTTTTCGGAGGCCTTTTTCAACCCTAATTTTACACACCCACGTGCGATACCGTGTTTTCAACCCCTTATTATTTTTTACATACCTCCGTGTGAGACCGTGTTTTCAACCCTAATTAAAGTTTTTGATTTTTAACGGTGTACGTGAAGGACCGTATTTTTTTCTCTTATTTTGAGATGGTGATCTTTTAATTATTTTTATTAATATAAGATGATGATCTTTAATTATTTTTATTAATTAATTATCCTAGGGGAAATTCTTAAGCTGATAGCTTTAAGATGATGATCTTTAATTATTTTTATTAATCAATTATTCTTTAACCCCTGGGAAATGATGTAAAAGATAGTTTATTTAATTTTGTGTTTTTACTATTAACATTTATTAGAACTTGATTTATCAGATATTATTTAAAGAATTGATTAGATAATAATAATCACGTACACATTGACTGTATTTCCCCATTTTATTTTATTAGCGTATTTTTTACCAATGAGATTGTTATTACATTTATTTTAATGCCTATCTAGAGGTTGTTTAACATACGAAATTTATTTATACACTGATTACATGTTAACACGTTTCGCGGAAGAGTGCAATTGTATGCGTTCCCCAACATAATGTAACTTATAAGATGATCTTAAAGCTGTAACCTGGTAGATTACAAGCTTTTATAATAATAATTAAAAAAAAATATTATTAGAGTTGATATGCCGTTTTATTTCAAGTAATTGTTTCAATATATATAAAATGTGTAAGTGGACCTGTATTATTTGTTGTAATATGTGTTATTACACTTTCTTTTTAATTACCGGTTGTAACCTTCTACTTACATAACTTCAACATATACACGAATTAATAACGACCTCCACTAGTTTATAACACAATCGCTATGTAGCGTGTTTTTTATTTACACCCGTACTTCTATAAACTATTAACGCTCCATTTTAATGGGGCGATCAACTATCTGAAAAAGGTTAACTGTTAAAGTATACGATGAAGATCGTTTAAAGCAAACCTTGTATTATTCTTATTATATATGAATGATATTTCAGAAATACTAGTATAATTAACATGAAGGTTTATAAATCTACATCCAGAATAACGAAACAGTTTTAAACACAAAGAATTTATCTGTAAGGGACAGACAATGCTATTACATAAGACGTTTTTACAAAAACGTGGTTATTCCACATTGAGAAAATTGTTAGTCATGAGAAACAAGTTGGTCTTGAAGTTAGCCTTGAAGTTAGCTAGTCATAGGTTTCGAAGTTTACCTTGAAGTTAGCCTTGCGAGCAACTTTTAGAAAAAATGTACACTTGAGTTTAAGCTGACGTATATTGGTTTATGTCTATTTTTATTATGCTAAGAAAAAATGTTATTAAAAAATGTTTTCTATTAATTACCACTTGTACCATATGTTTTATCTATACACGAAATTTTATTTCACAACAGCATACTCATTCTACCTTGAGAAAATTGTTAACCTTCAGAAACAAGTAGGCTTGAAACTCAAAAAAAACTCCCTGTTACTATTCTCGTCAATGTAGATAGAGGTCCAATGCTGGTCTGGTTTGTTTGCAGGATCCGTGTTTACGATAATCGCACACGGTCGAGGTGCGTGTCTGGGTAGTTGATTAGAAGCACATTCTTCTTGTGGCTGGGTATCGATTTCAAGCATCTCAACACTTGTGCCGCATACATCTTTGTGGACTTTTTATCAGATGGGATTAATAGCAACGTCAACTAAACGTTTTTAAAAAATTTCTAATCTGAAAATAAGAGTGACGTAATCTATTTTATTTTGAAATTTCATAGAGAGCATCACCATCAACGAGACTTTGAGATACTTTCATCTCATCGTCTTCGCCTTGAACGATTATATTGTAACAACCTATAAAAGTAGCTAATAATCCCTGACAGTTTGATCAGACATTATTAATGGACATGAGGTTAGCCCTAAATTAAATGGTTTCATCGCTGCTCTTGGAATGCTGTACACACTTAAAACCTTTAAGTCTGCTCGCCGAAGTTGTACCGTATTCACTTTCTTCAATTTTCATCTGCACTCTGTTTCGAGGCTGTAGTACGTTTTTCTAATACATAAACAAAATCTTCAATACTGTGATACGTGTAGCAGCAAAACACATTAGCTAGTTAGTTTCACCTCTATATTACTTTACATGCAAGCCTGATCTTATCATAAATAAACACATCTGTCAAAAAAGCTAATTAAACATAACTCCATGGCCAGGGTATAGCAAGCAACGCTTCCAATTATAGCTCTTAGTCAACACAATAGGGCCTACAACTACATACAATCGACTAGCACTGCTTTAGCACGAGAATCAAACGAAAAACACGCACGCAGTACACGACGCACGCAAACTCGCACGCCATACGCACGTAACAACACGTTCACGCGATCGCACGTACACGCTTACGTACGCACGCACGAAGCTTACGCGTCGACGTACGTCACGCTTGCACGTCGCGTCGCGCGTGTTCGTGTCGTGTGCGTGGTGCCGTGTGCGTGTGCCTGTGCGTGTGCGTGCGTTGCGTTTGCGTGTCGTGTGTGTGTGGTGCTGTGTTGTGTTTTGTGTTGTCGTGCGGTGCGCGTGTGTGCTGCGTGCGTGTGCGTGTGGTGTGTGTGCGTGCGTGTGCGTGTGCGTGGCGTGCGCTGCTGTGTGTGTGTGTGTGTGGTGTGTGTGTGTGTGTGTGTGTGTGTGTGTGTGTGTGTGTGTGTGTGTGTGTGTGTGTGTGTGTGTGTGTGTGTGTGTGTGTGTGTGTGTGTGTGTGTGTGTGTGTGTGTGTGCGTGTGCGTGTGCGTGTGCGTGTGCGTGTGCGTGTGCGTGTGCGTGTGCGTGTGTGTGTCTAAAATAATAAGTAGCCTTAAATTTTAAGTGCCACCAACTTTGATTTGTTTGTATGTTTATATTTGTAACATCTAATGTGTTCTTTGTATCTAATATCAAGGTTCCTAAGTGTTTGTCAAGTATAAACAAAATTGCAGGATGTGCAGTTCAAATTATAGATACCCTACTTCAAAATTTCGATACGTAAAAGGCATCGGGGATAAATATAGCCAAATTGGTAACAGTTACATCAACAACTCGGTTTCTAAATAGTAGTAGATTAAACAAAATTATTAGTTATCTAAGGAAGATTAGTACTGCATGTATAAGGTGATGATCGCAAAGAATCAATGCCGATATTCCTTAACTTTATACTCACCATTTAGGTTCATTTTATTTACCCTATTCGGTAAACGTGCAAGTTTAATGCAGTATTTTTCTAACTCATTAATAGAGGACACATCACTTAATTGGTCTATAGCTATTGTATTACTAATTTTGTATCTATAATCACATCATTTCGAATGAAAGTTGGGTTTGTTAGATATTTCAAATTTTCTCCTGATTTAACTAATTGTACGTCACATGACAAACTACACCTCATTTTCTGGACAGCACCAGTATTCATTCGTGTGCATGACAACGAATATTGTAGTTTGTCCTTACCTAAATGGGTAATTATTATTATATTAGACATGATTACAAAATACAATGAAGTGGAAAAGGTAAAGGAGAGCTTCAAAGCTTCAACTCGAAAAATGAATTAAAGAAAGAAAAAGAAGGAAGTCAATGGAGTCCCACGTTGGCGCCAAAAATGCAACTAACTAGAAAATTTAACTATGTATTCGAAAATAATGGTTACCTTTTGTAGATAGCAATACTATTCCTTACCAGAAACCTTTCGGTTGGTCGATGTTCGCTTAAAAGGCGTATACTAAGAAAAGGCGCCAGAACCTTGTGAAATAAAAGCTCAACGAGTATGAAGGTACTTGCTCTCGCTTCATCAGGAATTGTGACAAAGAAAACAAATACCTCTTACGGTGTGCAGACGTTATAGTGTTGCAAGAAAGTAAAGATTAACAAATATGTTGAACAACAAAATGACCTAACTAAACACAATAACTGTAGAAATCATACAACTAAAATAAATTATGTCTTTTTACCTTTAACAACTAAAGGGATAAACTCAATTCAATCATAGGTCAATGATTTATGTTGTAAATACAGTATATTGAGTATCAAAAACAGTAAGAGACGTTTACCGGTCGATGGCCATGTTTGGAGGCTGAGCCTCCAATTGGCCGGAGACCGGTACAACCCTTAATGTTTGTGATGCTCACACTGTTTTTTGCACGACTGTATTGAATTTACCACAATTGAAATTATTTAATTTCTACTAAAAATACGAAAAGTCAAAAGTGACGTTTTAAATAGAAATGTCCAAATTTTTTGTTCTAGTTGTGAAATATAGTACCTATATAAAATCTTACGTGGGTAAGTAATAGACGTCGGTCGACGAGTATCGCAATCAGTAAACATATCCTACTGTCTTGGAAACAGATATGGAAAATAAACGAAAAAGCTCAAAAAAAAATTAACACCTTAATTGTAACAAAAACTAAGCATATATACAGTAAGTATGCCAAATTGCAGCGCAAACAAGTAATTTTAAACTTTATTCTTAAAAATATACGACCACACGACCTTCCAACCTACAACATGCAAATTAAAAGAAATGAAATAAATTTAATAAATTTTTTTAAGGATAGTATGCATCTTCTTTTATTAAAAGTTCATTACGAAATGTGGGCAAATGCACATGCACAAGCACACGCACACGCACACGCACACGCACACGCACACGCACACGCACACGCACACGCACGCACACGCACACGCACACGCACACGCACACGCACACGCTCAGACACACGCACACGTACATGCACACGCATTCTAATACGCACCCGCGCCAGCACACATGCACACACATACTTGTACACACGCACACGCAGACGCACACGCACATGCACAAGCACAGGCACACGCACACGCACGCGTACATGCACACTCACACGCACAGGTACATGCACACGCACTGTAATACGCACCCGCGCAAGCACACATGCACACACACACACGCGTACACACGCACACACGCACACACACAACGACTTTACTGGAACCAAGTTGAATTATGTTTGCATAGGTTCTAATATATTAAACAGAATTTCTAGGGGTATTTTACAGGATATCATTTCCGTATTATTCACAGATTGTAGCGCCTGCTGTATTTAGGATAGGGTATAGTTCCGATAAGTTTGCATCTATATTTATACGAGAGCGAAACAAATTGTTCAGTTAAAATTGAAAGTACTTTTTGATTGTGTTTTCTAAAAGTATTTAAATCAAATGACTACATTAAAATTGAATTATGCAGGAGTTACACAGGAAGTTTAGATTACTGAATTAGGGAATATTTAGCGGTCCACGGTCTCGCCAGATCAATATCTCAGCTGAAAATAATTTTGCTTATAAATTTAGATCATAATGGCGCTCATAGACCATTTATTTCCGTCCTTATTTCAAACCCGCCCATCTCCATCGTAGCTATTCCACATGCTAATGATCTTATAAGCACTACACGACGGCAGCGTGGTTTGACCGTGTAACAGTGTTATGCAAATGATTTTATTTCTGTTGATTCATACTTATTTCATCGACGTCAACGATATTTTTTATATTCCAATTTCCATAGTTTTAAAATTAATCAGCTACCGCCAAATGCTCACATTGTAACGAGTAAAAATCAAAGCTACGTTTTTCGTTCGAGTTGAAATATATCTTAATATGTGGTGATCTCAACACACCTGGATGTTAGGTACTAACGAGAAATATGACAACGTTGCGCGTGACAATTCAATTTTAAAAATCATTAGAATCTTAATAATTAAGAACTTTCTAGCGAATTCCCTAACTTTCACAAAATCGAATAGAAGTTGACAAATCGAATCGGAATTTCACTAAATCGTAATGACAAACTTCTATCGGGTTGCTAGTTTACGATAATTGGTATTCCCTAACAGCAGTAGAAGTTTGCAACTTAAAATTGAAACGATTTCTATCGGCATCTGTCTGGTAAATATGACAACACTGTATATGTAAACCATTCTCAACCTTAATGACCATTTGTGACATTTAAGACGAATCTAACCAACAAATTTTAGTGAAAATATGAACTGTTAGAAAATCCCGCCAATTCCAATCCGTTTTTGTATCAACGGTAATTGCATTGTTTAAGTTATTTACTGTTATTTCGAAGTGAAATAAAAGTGGCAAATAAAGCTGTGTCTAAGAAAAAAACCTCTGTGGAGCAGCTAAATATTTTAGTTGATTTTATAGGAGAAAATCGAGTTTTACTTCACGGTAAAACAACACCTTCCGAGACAGATCAAGATGTGATAGAACATTTGTGAAAGAGGTATCCGGCATGTTAAACAGTTGTGGCTCTGGACCTATTAAGTTAAGAGCACAACGGAAGAAGGTATCTTGGAATTTTAGTTATGTATGAATGATTATTAAATAAATTGTTCACATGGTACTGAAAGTTCTAACAGTGGTAAATAGGTAAATTAAACAGTGTGCACTACACTGATGCGCAAGCGTAAACACAACCCGGCTCATAATTCCGATCTCTACCTAGATATCTACTGCCACAACCTCATTGAGTTGAACTTCTATCGCGTTTGTTTGGTCCATTTCTACAATTGAAATTGTTGACAGTTACGGAATACGATACAGAAATAACTTCTATTCGACCATACAACCTCTATTCGATTTGCGTCATATCTATTCGATTTGAAGTTAGGGAATATATCTAAATGTTCATTGAAACATGGTAATTAGGTGACTTTTTTCTAGCGTTCGTTTTGAGTAGAAACGCCATTCTAAGAATCAACACGCACTTTACTTTACAGTCGTCTTGAGGGGACTTTTCTATAATTTCTACAAAAGTTATTTTCAGTGGTACGCTGGCTTTTAATCCTTAGGATTTTTACTGCAATATTTCTGCTTACTGAGTATGTTTAATTTCGTTTAATACGGATGTAAACGTTTTCTTAATAACTACTTCTGGTCACGTCGTATGAAGAGGTGATTACACCCTTTTTCTGTTAAAGTCATCACTTCGGTCTTTAAAATTAGTCAAGTAAATACACTTCTACTATTTAGCATTCTACTCGTGTCTAAAACACTTGATTCTCTAAGTTTTCCGATTTGGGATTGGGATCGTCCTTCTTCGATTCTTCAAGATACTGCTGTAACGGATCTTACACCTGTGTCTGGGTAGCGCTTACTCCTAACCATGTAATAACTTAGAAATGGTCTCCGATAACCAAGCTCGAAAAGACACTCCAGTTGTTACTTCGTATCGGCTCACTCTCTCACTAAAAGCAAACAGATTTAGGGCTAGTAAGATCCTCGGTTAAGTATGTATACACACACAACATCCTGGTGAGGTTATTTTACCTCTATTCATTCCTTCATGACGAAAACGTTCTCGGCATATAGATATTCTCTGTAGTTAACTTTCGAAGTATTTAAGAGTAGCTCAACCCTTCTTACGAATTACAATTACAAGTATAGCACTCCTAAAATTGAATGTAACTATCTATAGTTGGAATATTCAATAGTGTTGTTGATAACGAGGTAATAGTGTACCTATAATATATTAACGGTTTAAGTAAAATTTTATTGGAAATAGCATATTCACACTTACACACGTGCTCGTTTAATTATAGTTGTTAATACAGTTTCACCGTGTTGCTATTTTAAAGGTATAGTAGCTTTCCATTTACACAAACCTTGCAGTGTATTTTAAACAGCTGTTATATCTTATACCTACTGATTAGGAGTAGCATCTTTTTACGATCTGAACTTTGCACTTACCTAATTCAACGGTTGCTCTACAGAGTGGTTCAGGATACATGTTACTACTTTCGCTTCTGTGAACAAAATTTCTTATGTAGGGTGGCTCATATCACAATTTTTTAGTTATTTGAAGTCAAATGTTTAATGCATGTTCTACGTGTCCCACTTACTAGTTGTAATTATTTAAGCTGTAAGTATACGTGTTAGCAAACTTTGTTCTAATAAGAAAGAAATTTATTTTATTTTGCTTATAACTATTTCGGTTTTCAGCCCCCGTGGTCATACATATTTGCTTATAACCTTATTGGTAATTGGAAAGGGTTTTAATTGATGCTCTTGACTTATTCTTGTCGCAATAGTAGCAGACTACCATTTTTGGCTGCTGATGGGAAAATGTATGGTTAAAATTTCTTGTGGTCATTACTGATAACCAAATTTTAATTTTGTCGCGTGCTCCAGAACGCAATGGTAGACATCTGGCTGACGTATTGTAGTCGTTTTGATCAAGTTGAAAGTACTATTCCTTTGAATTAAAACGATACGCCAGCTTTAAGGAGGACATTTCCTAAGACCACGCTTTTAGGTTTATTTGATTTGGATTATGTGTTATGTTGTGGCTTTTATGGTCAACGCTGGATTTCGAACAGTGGTTATAAATTTGTTTTGCGTCTGAATACATTAAAGTTTAATTTCTTTTCTTGATTTATTTCTTTAGGGGATAGCAATCTCGAGTACGGTAAGTGTGTTACCATTAAAATGTCTGGTTAAATAAATAGTTCCGAAAAAGAAATTTCTCAATGTGTTCAAAACTGTATAGCTATCCAAACTTACGATATTGATTGTGTTAATGTTTATTATTATTTATAACTGCGGCCATTGCCTATCTATATTAGTGGATCTACAGCGACTGCGTTATTTATATTTTTGTATAGTTTAACAAAGAGTTAGGGTATTAAAATTATTTTGAAGTTTAAGACGATTATGTTAAACTACCAGTAGTGGTTTCTTTATTACTACGGTATAGGATTTAATTCCTATCCGAATCTATTCTTTTCCTGGACTGTGTCCATCATCTTTAATTTTAACTGTAGCGTACCTCTTATATTGTGTCGTAGCCCTTTTCTTGATTCAGGGTGATGTACATTGAAATCAAGTAGTGCCCTTTTATAACTCCCTGTGTTCCTGCGCCAGCCATCATTCCACGCATCCAAGTGCCTAACCGACCAATTGAGCTCCTGGCCCCATCCTTATTTGTCTTACATGTTTAAAAACTACGTTGTACAAAATTTTAAAATGCAGCAAGTTGGTTAGTCATAGGTCGTACAGTTATCTCGCTCCTATGTTATTGAATAGTCTTTCGTTAGGAATAAAACCAGAATAAAAAAATATTTACGTTTTTAAAAGGTAAGTAAAATATTTTTATTTCCTATGTATCTTCAAATATGTAAATTATTTTATACAAATACCTTGCAAGACGCAAAAAAAACTTATTGTCTCTTGTATACTATAACATTTGTTCATATGAACAGGTTTATTTCGCTACCTATTGGTGGCTTATAAATTGTACTGCACTGAAAAAGAAAATAAAGAAAACTATTATACAGCGTGTTACAGAACGTAATGAGTGAAATTTAAGCGCAGATTCTACATTTAAAGCACTTACATCAGTGGTGTTCTTGCCGAAAAGTCTTTATATTTACCGAAAAAACTGCATGTTACTGATTTTTGCAAAAATTTGTGTCGCGTAGTTAACCCAGATATACCCACTGTTCTTTTAAACAACGTATTATAAATTTATTTTTTGCACAGGTTTGCGCCGCTGAATTAGAGATGTCACTACATTACTGCAATCCTAATATATTAATGTAATCATATCCACATGTTTTATTTGCAAGTGTTACAAAAACAGCGCGAAAATATTGTTATTGTTGTTAAGTGCGTTTCTTGAAGGTGCAATGGATAATTTGTCGTAAGTAATAATTATTTCTATAATATTTTTTGGGAAAACTTTACTTTTTGTTGGTAAATAATATGTTATATTATGAAGTTATTAAAGTTGGGCCAGGTTGTAAGGAATATGAAAAAAGATACAGTGCAAGGTAATACCATGTTCTTTTAACGGAACAGTGGGAAAAGTGACTACTATCTTTTTAATTTTCAGTTATTGGAGGAGGCCACTAAAACTACATGAAATGTTGGAGGAAATTGAAAGGGATGATGCCGAAATCCCTGACAATATAATTTTATTCCCTCCTTCAAATGAATATAATACAGACGAAGATTCGGGAGACGAAGATAATGTGAACTTGAATAATTTATCTGGGTCACAACTGCGGGCTGACGTGGAGATTGGTTATAGAGAGTCCCAGCAAATTTCTTCTAATATAGATGAATCAGAACATTTTGATAGTGAAGATGACTTGCCATTTTCAATTTATGGAACGAGAGTCGTAGGTGATAAAATTGTAAAGAGAAAGCGAATTTACAAGTGGTGCAACAAAGATTTAGATCTAGAAAATATTCCTTGGGAAAATGTTAACGGACCAAAGCAACTGTATACTCCTTTGGAAGCATTCTCGTTATTTTTTGATCATACAGTGTTTGACATGCTTTTGAAATTTACAAATATGTATGCTAACAATCACAATAGGAATGGGGATATTTCTGACAATGAGTTACGATGCTTCTTTGGAATTCTACTACTTAGTGGATATACATGTCATCCCAGACGTTCCATATTTTGGCAAAATTCTAAAGATACAAATAATATACTAGTTTGTGAAGCCATCTCTAGAAATCGCTTTGACTTTATAATGCAAAACATACACTGTTGTAACAATAATGCTTTGGCGGCAAATGACAAATTTTCAAAGGTACGTCCACTAATTGAAGTTCTGAACAAAAAATGTATGGAAATGGCACCCTTAGAGGAAGCACATAGTGTAGATGAATCGATGATCCCGTACTTTGGGCGGCACGGTTCAAAGCAATTTATAAAAGGTAAGCCCATTAGATGGGGATACAAATTTTGGACGGGCACTAACAAAAATGGATATATTGAATGGTTTGAACCGTATCAAGGATCGACTACTATTATCTCTCAAAAATATAAAGATTTGGGACTAGGAGCTAGTGTCGTATTACAGTTCGCAAGTGTTCTCAAAGAAACGCATCCTAATGTCGCATTCCATCTATATTTTGATAATTTTTTCACTTCCCTCCACTTGATTGAAGAATTAAAAGCTATGAAATTCCACGGAGCTGGTACAATCCGAGAAAACATGATAGGTAAAGAATGTTCTTTATCTCACTCTAGTGCTCTAAAAACAAGGAGAGAGGTTTTTGAATATGTAGCTACAGAGGATAACAATGTCGTGGTGTGCAAATGGCATGACAAAAGCGTTGTGACCATCGCCTCAAGTTGTAATAAAATTTTTCCAACTGTACCAGTAAAAGATTTTCCCAGAAAGAGAAGAAAACATTATGGTACCACAGCCTTCAATTATAAGGAAATATAATGAGCACATGGGAGGGGTGGATAGGGCGGACCAAAATATAAGCCTATACAGAACATCGATAAGGGAAACAAGTGGTATTTTCACTTATTTGCCACTGCTTAGATATGGCCTTACAAAACGGTTGGCAAATATACAGGCATGGTGGTGGACAGAAGGGCCATCTCTTTCAGACGATCTGTCGCATTAGCGATATTGGAAACACACAAAAACATCAAAAAGAGGACCCAGTCGCCAATCTACAAATCTTCATGAACACTCAAAATTTGATAGGCTAGATCATTTAGTTGTGTATCAAGAAAAACAGACCCGATGTGGTGTATGCCATAAAAATTGCAACTTTATATGCCAAAAATGCTCGGTTGCATTACACCCTAAAAATTGTTTTGTTAATTATCATACGAATTAGTAACGCAAACTATGTTCAATATGTGTATTTTGTATTATTTTAAATATAATCTACCTCCCATTATTTTTCATAGCTGGTAGAAGTTTATTATCCCACTGTTCCTTTAAAAGAACACCCATTTCCAGAAAAACCATCCTTTTTAAAAAAACATTTTTTTATATAATACTGATCTTGGATTACATTAAGATCTAAAAATGTCAAAAAAACACAAATTTCACAAAAAAATAGTTCCGGGGGTATCTGGGTTAAAGCCCGATTAATTCTGCTTAAAAAGTTCCTCTCGTTTTTACGCATCGTTTTCGAGATAAAATTATTTGATTAATTAGCATAATAATAAGCCACAACCGGAAAAGCTTAAACCCCCTATATCATGAAAACTGAGCATTTCCCGACCCATGCTTATAGGAATTTTTTTTCATCTTCTTAGATATAGAATCTGATCTTAAATTTTGCTGACTACATTTTGTATCACCCTGTATAATTTAACACAAAACATCTGTGTTTGAAAAAGGTTCTTATTATTCGTGCATTAAAGCATTTCATTTGTTACCGAAGTCTATAACAAGTATTCTGTCAGAGATACAATTTAAAGAACATATAATTTCATTATCGTTGTGTAATTTAAATGATTACTTTACCTAACTCTTTGTAATAGATGCCGATGTTCGTTGTTTTTGTACGAACTGCATTGGCAATAAATTATCATTATTATTATTTTTCTTTTTTTGAGATGTCGTCAACTGTGAGGTTATTGCCATTAGTTTCACATTTAATGTCTAACTGCTCAATCTTCTACTACCTTATCTTATATTTTTTCAAACAAGTTTGATACATGCAAGAATTGAAACAACTTCTTTAACGTGCATCTTTTAATTAATATTTCTGGTACTGTTTCTGGTAAGTTTTATCTTAGTCTGTGCTGTTTCAGTTCGTCACATTCCACTAGTAGGTGTTTAACCGTATCGGACGTTTACACGAATTGCACACATTGTCAAGGATGTTTGTGAGTAAATGTGAATGAGTTAACTTGGTGTGCCCTATTCTGAGACGTGCTAACACGATTGCCTCTTTTGGTGTCATTAATATGTACCGTTTACGAGCATTTACCAATGGGACCTGTTGTTTTAGTTCACAATTTTCTTTATTCCACATGTCTTGCCATAAACGGTTAATTTTTGTACTTATCTGGGAGATGTTTCCTAGATCGTTGTTGTTAATTTTTGCCAGTTTACAAGCGTATGATATAGTCGAGTTTATTGGAACGTTAAGTTTTGTGTGATTTTGTTCTTTTGTAGCAGTTGATGATTAAAATGCGTCTCATTTGAGAAATTTTGGAGAAATACTTCAATAACAGCCACTTTCCTCTTAAAGTTAAAGGCAACACTCCTGCTTTGACGTACAGACTACTGGTTGGACTAGTTGAAAATGCTCCTATAGTGTATCTTATTGAGATTTATTGTATAACGTCCAATTTATTTAAACAAGTTATACCTGTTGATCTATATATTATGCGCCGATAACCTATCCTAGGGAGTATTAACGTTTTACATAGTCGAATTAACACTTCTCTTTTTGCACCCAATTTGGTGTTAGCTAAGCACTTCAAAACATTTATCGATCTTCTTGTCTTCATTTCTAATCCTTCAAGGTGATATTTCCACGTAAGTACTGGGTCTAACACCATTTCTAAACATTTTACTTTTTCTACACATAAAATCGGCTTATTCTTTAGAACGTTGAATTCGCAGCTTACAAAAGTGTAAGCATACTGTTTTCTCTGTAGAAATACAGAAACCTACCTCTTCCGCATGTCGCACAATATCGCTTATACCTTCTTGGATTTTGGTTTATGAGGAGTAATCTCTTTTTTAGACGACATATATATATATATCGCTATGCCATCGACATATAAGCATCGATCGATTTCTGGATTCAATGTGTATGTTATACTGTTCACTACGATAGTACATAGGGTAACACTAATTGGTGACCCCTGAGGAATCCCGTTTTCTAAGATATAGAAGAGAGACCACTCCCTACCCTCGCTTTAGAGCGTCTATCGCTTAATAATGACGGAATGAAGTACGCCATACTTCCAGTGATTCCTCAGTCGTGTATTCTTTTTAGTACAGAGTATCGCCAAACTGTATCATAATCCTTTACTACGTCAAAAGAGACTGCTGTAAGAGGTCCTCTCTATTAATAAAGCTTTCTTGTATTTTTGTAGCAAGGTTTACAAGGTTATCGTTTGTGGAGTAATTCCTACGAAACCCAGCTTGAAAGTGGTTTACCCACTTTCCTTGTTTTCAATGAAATCTTGCTGGTAGTTGTTTGTGCTGCTCACTTGTTCATAATATTTGGCGAACAGTTCTGCTATCTAAAGTGTTCAGTTACTATCTTATCACCGTCACGTAGCTTTAGCGGAGTCCTGTCCTTGAATTTGTCTGAGATTGCTCTTTTTCCATATTGTCGAAGGTGGTGTATGTGAGGTAATGGTATTTACCAAGATTTCCCAGGTCCGCTTCTGTGCCTCTCTTATTTTCCTCCGCGCCAAAGCACGTAACTGTTTAAACTCCACCATATTTCCTATTGTTGGATTTGACATACACTTTTCCAATGCTGTTTTTCTGGAAGTGATGGCAGCCCCGATGCTGGGGTTCCACCAAGGAATAGTATTTTTATGTATTTTACTGCTTCTTTGTAATTCTAAGCTCTTTCATTGCCATTTTTTCTGATAAATAGTGCAGTTTTTACAGCGTGCTAGATGTAGCCCTCCACAGTTCAGACATTTGGTTGATTCCTCGCACAGGCTGTTTCCGTGCTGACTTTTACCACATGCACATACTTTTGCTGCTGTACATGTCAGTGCAGTGTGCCCAAACTTTTGACAGCGGAAACAACGCACCGTGGGAGGAATATACGCTCTCACTCGATGTGGGCATATCGCACCTATAATTTTCTGAGGTAGTACAGGTGTATCAAACTTAAAATAAAAATTGACCATTTTTACCGGTTTTTATGCGCTTGACTACAATTACCTTCTCGTTCTGCAGGCCTTCTACTATTTTTTGTATGCTACAGTTCAAAAAGTCCGGAAAATAAACAACACTTTAGAGTAATTTAGCGTCTGTGATTTCCATGTCAGAAAAACGTTTAATGGATAGTAGTTTTTTGGACTGAGTGTTCGATACTGTTTCTACTAATAAACCATTTAACTTTTCTGATACTTTTTGTATTTCCAACTATACCAAACATTGTTCTAACAATAAAAACGGCGAAACTGTAAAGAAATCGCCTTCAACATTCTTGCTTGCTCTTGGTGACGCCAAAAGCTCACCTTAAATAAACCAGGAGTTTTTTACGCTGTCCATTGATCGCTTCTTACGAACACCGGGATGGGCGTAAACTAATTCTTCCGCCGAACTCACAGGGGACGAATACCAATAGACATAGACTAAGACAACCAAAACATTACTATAATTATTATTATTATTATTATTATTATTATTATTATTATTATTATTATTAGTATTAGTATTAGTATTAGCATTTTTTTTACGAGGAGGGAAAATCCTTTCTGGACACCACCACGAGGTGGTAGTGTGGGATTCTCCTTTATCAGGCATACCCACTAAAAACCCTTCCTCAGCGCATCAGCTACTAAGGCTATTAGCGCTTTTAGCTAATATTCATTCGAGCAAAGGCAGTTTTTACTACAACAGATAATGTACATATAAGTACATGTATATTTTTCCTGTTACAATTTTTTATATACCCCTATTGCTTTTAAAAAATTTAGGGTTTTAACTGTTGAATCCAACTCGACTAGATTGTTCCTCAAGTTTCCTTGCAGGTGATGTTGTTGCCTATCTATATGGTATATAGGGCAGTCGAGGATAATATGTGATACTGTTTGTCTGACGTCGCATATGGTACACGTTGGGTTCCTTTCGCCCTTTAGGAGGTGCTGGTGAGTTAGTGCAGTGTGTCCCAGACGTAACCGATGTAACCTGGTTTGTTCGTTTCTAGGGAAGTCTAGACATAGGAGAGGTGTGCGCACATCTGGCTTAATGACAGACAGGTGAGTGTCAACTTGCTGCCAATTTTCTTGCTAGTTCAGGAGAATTTTTTCTTTTAGGTTGTTTCTAGCTATTAGATATCGTCGCTGGATAACTGGTACTTCAGGTGCCCACGGAGGTATGTCCAGTGCGTCTTCGGGTGGTATGTGAAGTATTCCTTCACATCCAAGGACTGGTAGGTATTCCCTAAAACGTATGGCAGCTGGACGAGTAATCGTCCTCCTATTTGTGTAACTATCAACATCCAAGAATAGAAAATCGTTATTTGGATGAGATGGCTTTGATTTTATAGCAATCATATAGCTTACCATCATAATATGTCGTCGGGTATCGAGTGGTGGTAATGCCGCTTCACAGTATAGACCCTGGACCGGGCTGGTGGGAAAGGCCCCAAGACAGTTCAATAGGCTTTTGCGGGCCGATGCGTACGCAATACACCCATAGTCGATCACCGATAGAATCATCGCCTGGTACACTTTTAACAGCACTTTGGGTTTGGCACCCCACGTGGTGTGTGCAAGTACTTTTATTATATTTAACGCCTTATCACATCTTTGCTTGACGTCTGTAATATGTGGCTTCCAGGTAAGTTTTTCGTCGAAAATAACGCCAAGAAACCTAGCCTTGGAGGAACATATAATCGGCTGGTCATTTAGAAGTAGAAGAGTATCAAAATGCGACATATGTGCATGCACTTAGACTTCTCCCTTGAGAATTGAAATTCAACAGATTCGCGGATTGCAACAATGGTGTTTACTGCTTCCTGTGGGGTTTTAGAAATTTCACCGATTGTCTTTCCCGAGTACATAATTGCTAGGTCGTCCACATACAGGCACTTGGTTACAGACTCGTCAACATTAGCAGCTATGTCATTTATTGCTACTGCAAACAGGGTACAACTTAGAGGTGAACCCTGTGGTACACCATTTTCCAGCATTCTTGAACTGGACAGATCTTTACCAACGCGAACCCGAAAACTCCTTCCACTTAGAAAAGAATGGATAAGAAGTGGGGGTCTTCCCCTAAGTCCGTATCGTTAGAGCTTTTGTAATATTGCGGGACGCCACGTCATGTCGTAGAGAACAACAACTAGATGCTCTCTTTTGCAAAATGCTCTTTGAGCAGCATTTTCAAGCACTAAAAGGTGATCTATAGTGGATCTACCTTTACGGAAGCCAGCCTGATGCGGCACCAGAATGTTGTTATTTTCCAGCCACCATAGGAGCCTGTTGTTAACTAGTCGTTCCATGAGTTTTCCCATACAGCAAGTAAGGCTGATGGGACGATAGCTTCCAGGAGATAAAGGATCTTTTCCTAGTATTATTATTATGATTATAATTATTATTATTATTATTATTATTATTATTATTATTATTATTATTATTATTGTTATTATTATTATTATTATTCCGCTGACTTTCGTAGTGAACGGACGTGTTCGAGGATTTTTTTCAAAAACCTTTAATAAAAGATATATTTACACTCACAGTGTATAGCGCATTAGCCCGATTAAGTAAAAGTCTACGTGATGCTTAACTGAAATTTTTCAATAGACGTAAATAGCAGCAAAACAATCAAGTTCTTCATATATATCTACACTTTTATAAGCAGTTACGTCAACCTGCTAGCATAAAAATCAACGGCGATGATGATAATGGAGAATTACAGAGACGTTAAGGCTTGGTAGATG
>JARFJB010000856.1:0-106399 GCA_036346205.1 Vesta saturnalis
AACGAGCAAAAACGGCCGCCCAAAACAAAACAACCCAGGGCCAAAACGACAAAACAAGCCCAACAGACGCCGCAGAACCAGAAAACCCAGAAAAACCAACGAAACAAAGGAAAGCAAGAACCAAAAGCAAACGACAACACGAACGACAACACGAACGCAAACACGCAGACACGACACCAGACGCAGACGAACGACACGCAGACCGAACGCAACGCAAGCAACGCAAGCACGCAACCAACGCAACGACAGACGCAACAACAGCACGCAGACCAGACGCACGAACCAGAACGCAACCAGACCAGACGCAAGCGAACGCAAATGCAACAGAACGCAACACGACGCAAACAACAACCAACACGACAAACCAAGACAAGACAACAACACACAAGACAACACACAGACAGACAACCAGACAGACACAGACACAGACAGACCAGACACGACCAGACCGACAGCAGACAAGACGAACGCAAGACCGACCAGACACAACGACACGACAGCACGACAGACCAGACCAACCAGACAGACGCAGACCAGACGCCAGAACAGACCAGACACAGAACGCCAGACACGACACAGACAACCAACGACGCAACGCAGACGCAGCAGAACAGACACGAACAGACCAGACACGAACAGACCAGACACAGCACAAACGCGACAGACCAGAACGCAACGACAAACAGACACGACACGACGCCAGACAAGACAGAACGACACAGACAGAGAAGAGAGAAAGAAAGACCGAAGAGCAGAAAGAACAGAAGAACAGAGAAGAAGAAAGACACAGACAAAGACCAGAAGAACAACAACAGAAAGAGAAGAAAGAACAGAAAAGAAGAAGCAAGAACAGAATCAGATAAGAATGACTAGACAGAACAGAACAGATCAGATCAGACCAGACACAGAACAGACAAGACAAGAACAGACAGAAGAACAGAACCAGACACAGAACAGATCAGACAGACGACAGACAAGCAGAGCACAGACACAGACAACAGACACAGACACAGACACGACACAGACACAGACTGACAAGACACAGACACAGACACAGACACAGACACAGACACAGACACAGACACAGACACAGACACAGACACAGACACAGACACAGACACAGACACAGACACAGACACAGACACAGACACAGACACAGACACAGACACGACAGACACAGACACAGACACAGACACAGACACAGACACAGACACAGACACAGACACAGACACAACACAGACACAGACACAGACACAGACACAGACACAGACACAGACACAGACACAGACACAGACACAGACACAACACAGACACAGACACAGAACAGACACAGACACAGACACAACACAGACACAAACAAGACACAGAACAGCTACAGACACAAACCAAGACACAGAAACAGACACAGACACAGAAACAGACACAACACAAAACACAGACACAGACACAGACACAACACAGAACACAGACACAGAACAGAACACACAGAACAGACAGACACACACAGACACAGACACAGACACAGACCAGACACAGACAAGACACAGACACAGACGACACAGACACAGACAAACAACACAGACACAGACACAGACACAGACACAGACACAAGACACAGACACAGACACAGAACAGACACAGACACAGACACAGACACAGACACAGACACAGACCAGACACAGACACAGACACAGACACAGACACAGACACAAGACAAACGCACAGCACAACCAACCCACGCCAACACCAAAAAAAGACAAGCCCAAAGCCCCAAACCAAAAAAAAACACAAACAAAAAACAAACAAACGCACGCCAAAAACCCCCAAAAACCCCAAAAGAAAGAAAAAAACCGAAAAACAGCACAAAAGAACAAAAGCACAGCAAACACAGCCCCCCCCCCCCCCCCCCCCCCCCCCCCCCCCCCCCCCCCCCCCCCCCCCCCCCCCCCCCCCCCCCCCCCCCCCCCCCCCCCCCCCCCCCCCCCCCCCCCCCCCCCCCCCCCCCCCCCCCCCCCCCCAATATCTGAATAACGATACATTTTATAGGTAAATGTGCGAATATATTTTTTAAATAAACTTTGAATTCCTAAGCTTTTTTTATAATTTTTTTAAATATAGTGCCAATTAAGACTAAACATTTATTAAATAGGATTGAAAATGCTTAAACTGTAATGTATATATTTTATACAGGGTGATTTCTAACCTACGGAGGAAAGTGAAAGAGAAAGTAGGAGGGATCCAAGTAAGGTTGTTTTTATAAAGAGAATTTAGATTAAATGCTAATAATAAGAAAGTTACAACGGTTTTAAGTTCTTATAAATAGTTGAGCTATTTTTTATAAAATACGGCGGTAACATAAGTTTTGAATTCAAATTTGGAAAGTTAAATAAACAATATTCATTTAAAATTTTCATAAAACTTGTATAAGGCGGTGGTTATATAAGTTGTTCATAAAAATACCCAGTTATGAGTGTTCATTTATTGAAAACCGCTGGTTTATTTAATCTAATCAAGTACAACGAAGTTACTTAAACGTCAGAATTTAAGTGCCTACCTTAATTGTTGTTTATTGACTTATTATCTAATTATTGCTTTTTAATTCGTCTGAAATGGTTAATTACAGTAATCAATACGTAGGTATGATAACGATGATAAATCAATACCACTAATTTACGCGTTCCACGATTATTAGAAAACTGGATTCGTCGTGCGCAGTTGTGCGTTGAAATTCAGGACCAGCATTTTGAACAACTTTTGTAATTTGTATTTTGTTGATTAAATTTTCGTATATTTTTATCTTTTCTTTCGTCTTAATTTTGTTTTTTCATGCATACCTACCGTAAAAATAATACTACTGCAAAACTATTTTCTCAGAATGTGTGAGAAGTGTTTGTGTTTCTATGTAAACGTGAATTGTAAAGTCAAGGGCACTCAGTACATGAAATTTAACTTATAAGATGTTTAAACCGCAAAAACTTGCTTATTATCACCATCTGATCTAAATGTTTAAACAACAACCCTATTTTGATCTCCTCTGCTTGCCTTTCAGTTTCCTCCGTAGGTTAGAAATCACCCAGCAGAAGCATCTAGATGTCTATTAACCTCTACCTGACATGAAGGTATTAACGTCTATGTGAGATAGAATATTTATTGCCTATTAGCTTTACGAACGTATTAAAGAAGATGTTGTATTATTGTCATAACAAAATTAATATTACAAAGAAAAGTTATGTAAAATTAAATACTGCTTAAAAATATGTTTGCAAATTTTCCTATAAAGTTGATAAGCACGCACTCACACACACACGTGTATGAAGGTTGAAAGGTAAAAATGCTGCAGCCGCCCGCTTCTATAAAATATCAATAACAGAGTTTAAGCATTTTCAATATTATTTAATTATTCTTTAAACTTATTTGTCTTGCTTTAAGGAACCACGAGGGAAGGTTATGCAAGATTAAATTTTCTTTAGAAGATATGTTTACATAAGGTTGATTTTTAGTCAGATATTGAAATAATTTGAACGAAAGTTTAAGTGGTACGTTAGAAATACTTTTCCGCTAAATTACGCACAGAATATTCAATAATAGTAGATCATTATGTAAGACGTGTAAGTTGATCATTATTGAGCTCAAATTTTGCAGTCGGGCGACAACCAAGACTGCGAAATTGAGTGAAATATTTTTCAACGTAAACGTCGAACGCAATATACTATTTTACCTTCAAGAGACTTATAAGTATCCTTTGGAGTGATGACTGAAGACAAGTGTTCGTCTGATAGATTGTTTTTATCTGAAATTTTCTGTCAAAATCGCATTGTCCCGGACCCATTCAGGCTCATATTAGGTTAAAATTAATAATGGCGCAAGGCGTATGTGATTTTAAATAAACTAATAAAAGACTATTGAAATTGACAATAAGAATTACAAGTTCATTAGTCTCTTAAAGATAAATATATTTATGTAGAAAAAATATGGACTGCTAAAAAAACACATTTTTTAGTAAAACAATTTTAATAAGGCAGTCCCCCCTTTTTGAAGAAACAGAAAGACAAGAGAAAGAAAGAAAGAAAAAAGAACAGAAAACAAGAACAGAAAGAACAGAAACCCAGAAACCCAGAAAGAACAGACAGAAAGAACAGACACAGACACAGACACAGACACAGACACAGAACCAGACAGACACAGACACAGACACAGAACCAGACCAAGACACAGACAAGAACAGACACAGACACAGACAAGACACAGACACAGACACAGACACAGACACAGACACAGACACAGACACAGACACAGACACAGACACAGACACAGACACAGACACAGACACAGACACAGACACAGACACAGACACAGACAGACACAGACACAGACACATACACAGACACAGACACAGACACAGACACAGTCACAGACACAGACACAGACATAGACACAGACACAGACATAGACACAGACACAGACACAGACACAGACACAGACACAGACACAGACACAGACACAGACACAGACACAGACACAGACACAGACACAGACACAGACACAGACACAGACACAGACACAGACACAGACACAGACACAGACACAGACACAGACACAGACACAGACACAGACACAGACACAGACACAGACACAGACACAGACACAGACACAGCACAGACACAGACACAGACACAGACACAGACACAGACACAGACACAGACACAGACACAGACACAGACACAGACACAGACACACAACACAGACACAGACACAGACACAGACACAGACACAGACACAGACACAGACACAGACACAGACACAGACACAGACACAGACAAGACACAGACACAGACACAGACACAGACACAGACACAGACACAGACACAGACACAGACACAGACACAGACACAGACACAGACACAGACACAGACACAGACACAGACACAGACACAGACACAGACACAGACACAGACACAGACACAGACACAGACACAGACACAGACACAGACACAGACACAGACACAGACACAGACACAGACACAGACACAGACACAGACACAGACACAGACACAGACACAGACCCAGACACAGACCAAGACACAGACACAGACACAGACACAGACACAGACACAGACACAGACACAGACACAGACACAGACACAGACACAGACACAGACACAGACACAGACACAGACACAGACACAGACACAGACACAGACACAGACACACAGACACAGACACAGACACAGACACAGACACAGACACAGACACAGACACACACACACACACACACACACACACACACACACACACACACACACACACACACACACAGACGCAAACGGTATACGCACGCACGCGCACACGATTAACAAATTAATTATAAATTCGAACAATATAATTATGAAAAAAGTTAGAAATTGGGAATATAAAATATTTCATTCATTTGTTTAAAAATATGTAAATTAATCATCTCTTTTCCTTATCTCATTAGAAAGGAAAGCATACACGTAAACAAACACGTGTATATTTCACATATTTAACGAATCATTTCATTATCATCTTCTAATATACAAAAATGATTGTTTGTTCGTATTTTATGCGCTTCCGTACCGAACACCCAATGGGGATAAAACGTTGACAAATTATTGCTTGCACGTGAGAAAAGCATATAGGCATTAACAAATTGTAATATGCGTTCTAGATCATTTATCCGATCGCTATAAAAATTAAAAATAAAAATTTGGGAAATTGTTGTGTTCGTGCGTGAGCGTGCATTCGGCATGAATGCGTGCGTGTGCGTGTCTGTCTGTGTGTGTGTGTGTGTGTTTGCTCGTGTGCGTGTGTTTGCTCGTGTGCGTGTGCGTGTGCGTGTGCGTGTGCGTGTGCGTGTGCGTGTGCGTGTGCGTGTGAGTGCGCATGCGTGTGCGTGTGCGCGCGCGTGTGTGTGTATGTCTGTGGCCTTTTATGTGAAAGTGGTAGATCCAATTTTGAGACAAATAGGACCACTGGAAGTGGCTGTTAACGTTCACAGTTTTGAAATTTTTTCAAATAAATTGGTCGTGGAACGATTAATTTGAAATTTCTTACATGTATGAAAAGCACTGGTAAACTATAAGGTATGGAATTTCGAGCTGATTTGGGCACTAGAAATGGTATTTAAATAAAAACTATTCTTACATACATCAAGATTTTCTACTGGGATGCTGCAGCATCAATAAGAATCGTGAAAAAAGTGTATATACGTAGTTTACTTCGATTATAGAACTCAACATGAACAAAAATGGTAAAAATTAAGAATCTGTAACAATCTAATGATATACTAACAACATACGTGAATACAAATGGAGATAACAGTCACATGGTCTCATGATCGGACTGGTAAAGCAGGTAAGGAGAGCTCTAATCGCAGAGATAGTAACCTTTTTTTTTTAAACTGTCCTAAAATTTTATTTTAATATGTATTTATACTTTCAAATGACGTACTTATGCAAATTTATGTGCAAACATTGAAAATTAGAAACTTGGGACCTTTTGTTTTAAATACATGACATTGGACATTATCTACATTAATATTTTAAAGTGAATCTTAAAATAGTATTAAAATATGTGTTAAACAAAAAGAGAAAATCCTTAAGAATCTTAATGTAATTTTTGGTTTTAGCGTAGAAGTGAAAAGATTTCATTATCATTTTTGCATTGTACATAGAGTTTTATTATGTAATTATATAAATCCGCTAGTACTTGTATACCGGAATGCCAAATGGAGTCATTCCAGATTATTTTCATTAAAAACAAACTATAAAAACTTACGAGTTGAATTTGATCTAACAGTTTCTACTAAGTTTAACCTTAAACTTTTATTAAATTTACTGTGCAACGTTGGTTCAAATAAAATATATTGTTATATTTAAAGATTTGTAAAATTATATTACGTAAGTGAAAGCTGAAAAGCTAAAAATCAAATATGGCGTCCATATGAAACGCTGAATTAGTGTTTCATATTATATTCTTTATATTGGAAATAGTTTTACTAAAAAAAAAACTATTTTGGTCAATTCTTACGTTGTTTACTCAATGTTTTGTAGGCATGTATAGATAAAACGTTTTTTGAATCACCCTATTTAAGTTCTGGAATTATAATTTTCAAATTAAAGACGAACCTTGTTAAATCAATATTGTTTGATTTAATAGGAATGTAATCAATACAATACCACAAATACGACGCAACATCAACAATAGAAGCAGAAGACGGAAAAGCAGAAGAAGAAAAACGTTTCTGAAGACTTTTCAGTTTTGTCAAAGTATCTCAATAACAGTAATAGGTATAATTAAACTAAGCGCAATACTAAATTACTCAACATAATTGTCTAAAACTTTCCCCATTTAACCGCCTTTCTTAAGCTTAGACTTTCGAAGATCTCAGTACATTCCAAACCAATTTTTGGGCATACTGTGTGTTTACAATATTTTTACAGAAAAAGAAACTGTTTAGTCAATTCTCACGTTTTTTCTCAATTTTTTGCAGGTATGTATAGATAACACGTTTTTTGAATTACCCTATTCTGGAATTATAATTTTCAGAATGAAAATGTAATCTTTCTCCATTATCACCTATATTTAAAATTCTCAGCTTTTTTTGGGTTTTCAAGGGATATTAATGTTTTACACTAATCTAAACATTTCGACAACACTTACAGTTATCGTCCTCTGTAGTAATAAAATCTTTTAAAATGTTCAAGGTGTTAAATTACCCAAAACGATTATTTAACACATGTAATAGTACTTAAAATTAAAAATTATATAAAGCGTACGATACTGTGTTTTCACTGTAAAATAACACTTACATTTAATAACAAGGCTATTTCTTTGTTAGATTTGACTGAATTTTTAATTGATGTCAGGTTTCTATTTGTGAATACTTTTATTTCAAATTAAAGTTTTTCACAAGTTTACACTTACATCATAATTTGATTAAATTTTGTTAAATGTGTTCCTTGATTATTACATTTCTTACTGTTTTATCATCTTCAAGGCAGTTTAACAATATTTAATTTATTAAGGATCTAGTTTTTCTTTACTAAAATTGTATCCCACAGTTGGCTTTATACGTTCATCAACCCTGTTATATTAATAGCAGGCTTATGTTTACGTTTTCAATTTCCACATTTCAAAAAAATGTTTTAATACGTTAAACCTTTCTAAAATATTTTATTACTACTGAGGACGATAACTGTAAGTGTTATCGAAACGCTTAGATTTGAATAAACATAAATGCAAAAATTAAAAAAAAACAAAAAGCTAAATATTTTAAATTTAATTTTGGAATTGAGGAAAATCTTTCTTATTAATCAACATGGCTTGATTTAATAAAGTTTAAAACTGATCTCGAAATATATTATTACTACTCAAAGGAAATGTTCTACTTCTGTTCAAGGTCCATTATTATGCGCGTTGTAAAACTTATTTAATAACACAGTCAAGAATTTAACCCAATTATTGACACATTCTATTTTTGAATTTGTATATTCGTTAAACCAATTCATTTACAATACGAAATAGATGTTGATTAAATTTCATGTTTTTTTTTTTCTTAAATCATGAATTTTTTTAGATGAACATTTACACAGAAAAAGATTTTGAAAAAGTTTACAAGCACATTTCTAAGCCTCTATTGCCCCAAGAACTTGGTGGAAATAATGGTTCCCGCCAAGACAAAGCAAGTATGATTTACTTACACTTACAAAATGTTTGTTATACTCAACTTACGCAATAGCAAAATGGAGAACTAAAGTAGAAAGTTGTAAAGAATGGTTTTCGGAAGACACAAAATATAAAAGTGATGAACAATTAAGGATGGGGAAGGCCAAGACGTACAATGAAGAGTTTAATATGGAAGGAACCTTTAGGACACTAATTATAGATTAATATATTAGCTACTTAATGTTAAAGTAAATCTCGTCGCTAGGCATCTTTTTGTATTAAACAATATTAGAAAAATGCATACCAATTATTTGACAAACGAGCAATGAACGAATATTGTGATTCTATAATAGTAAATAGTAAACAGTAAATTGTAGGTGAATGATGGTGTAGCCGTTGAAATGAAAAAACGAACCAAAAATAAATTTATGTGGAAATATAAACTTGTTTTATTCAGTACATTAAAATCCCATCAAAGCGACAAGATCAAAAATTTAGTCAAAAAAACAACTAAACGGCTACCGAGGTACCCCTCTACTTGTCGGAAATTCCTTCCAATAAACTCCATTTCAATCAGTTAAAAGATATTTTTCTAAAAGGATTAGAAATTGTATATGTTATTCAAAATATTAAAATTGCTCTGGCGGCAAACTGGCCCGGCGGCGAAACGGCTGATGGCGAACTGACCGAGCGGCGAACCCGCCGCAACGGATCGGCCGCGGCGAAACGTCCTAGACCCATTCAGAACACTAAGGCTACCTTTTCCATCACGGAATAGACACCACCATCGCCTACGAATACCTTCCTAGGTTGGTCAAAACTTAACTTTGTTTAACACCTCCTGCAGCTCTACGTATCATAATTAAAAACTTTTCAAATACAGACTAGAATGCGTTCTCCGAACACATCTCCAAATATATTTCCTCACCATATGTTCCAATACTCTAAGATATAACATATAACTTCCGTTATTACAGAAGCGGTCGAGATCATAATTCCACAGTCTACAGTCAATCGTTGCGACTCAGGGATCCGGTTCTCAAGACAGGAATAACCATCCTTAATTAGGCTAGAAACCAATATAATCACCACAGGATGTAGGACTTAAGCCATATCCCAACTCGACTACCGCACACGCGCACACGCGCACACGCCCACACGCGCACACTCGCAGACGCGCGCACGCGCGCACGCGCGCACGCGCACGCGCACACACGCACACACGCACACACGCACACACGCACACACGCACACACGCACACGCACACACGCACACACGCACACACGCACACACGCACACACGCACGCACGCACGCACGCACGCACGCACGCACGACACGTCACACGCACACACGCACACACGCACACACGCACACACGCACACACGCACACACGCACACACGCACACACGCACACTATATTTATTTATCCCTTTGTGCACGTAACATAGAAATATTGGCACCGAACGTGGCACCATTTGCTTTGGCGAATATTCTTTATGTGTACCAGTACACATACTTTCAATCAGTACTTCAGCTTCAATACCAGTTATCTTCAAGGGGATTTTCATGCGACGTCTCTGTAGAACAGTTACGTAAATCAGTTCGTAGTGCATTAGTACTAGACGGGGATCAAACCCTTTCGACTGTAGATTATACTATTGCGTGTGATGTTGATCTATCGGCTATACGAAAAGCTAATGAAGAGCTTTCTACTATTCTAACCTCTTTTTCGGGTGACATTTCTACACCGGTTGCTAAACGTTTGATTACACTTTGGGTACATACTCATCGTCGTTGTACTCGGACGAAAGTGGATACTCCGGATGAAGTGACTGCAAAAAATGAATTTCTTCTCTCACTTCAAAATTATCGCGCTGAAGTAGGGGCTATGCATCGCAGGTGGAAACGTCCTGCAACGGTTAGTTTCACACAAGTACCTTCTTCTAGTCCTAAGGTTATACCAATTAGTAGTGCGGAAAGTGAACCTGATCTTCTTTCTGCTGGTTCGGATGACTTGGATGCGTTACCTATTCCAGGCGTTATACGTCTACACCGGTAGCTTCGCAGAAATACTATGCGGTTGCGAAATTAAACTTAACCTTTTCTGGGGAAACTTCTTCGTCACTTCTTGAATTTTTGACATGGGTGGGAGAACTCGCTTCTGCTAGGGGACTTACTAATTCATACCTCTACGCTGCTTGTCCAGAACTTCTGACTGGCAAGGCATTATTACAATACAGGGTACATAAGGAATCCTTAACCTCTTGGGAAGATGTGGTAGCACTTTTAAAATCAGAATTTATTCCAATTAATTATGATGAACGACTGTTGGAAGAAATTAAAGCTCGTACTATGGGTCCTTCAGAATCGATTGGCATATATGTAGCTACTATGCAGAGTTTATTTCAACGATTACTTCTACCTCTTTCTCCGGAACGACAACTTGAGATTGTCCGACGTAATATTTCTCCGTTCTATCAAACTTCTTTAGCTTTAACAGATATAACTTCTTTGGCACAACTTATCACTTTGGGCAAAAGGCTCGAACATAATAAATATTCTATTGAAACATTTAGACTCCTCCTTCTCGTCGTACTTCCAAATTATTAGAACCTAATTTAGCATATGTAGATTCTGCTAGTGATGCATCAACTTCGTCTAATATTCGTAAACCTACTCCTTACGTTGTTCATACCTTATCTACTCCTTCACCTTCTAATTTACGTTGCTGGAATTGTCAAAACGAGGACATACTTCTCCTAAATGTTCAGAACCACAGAATAAGCATTGTTATGGTTGCGGTAAACCAGGGGTTACCAGACCAAATTGTCCTAAATGTAATTCTCGTCAAGGAAACTAATATTAGAGGCTTCTGACCGAGTAGAAGACTCTGTTCTACCTACAATCTCGGATACTCCTTTTTCGGGTCTTACTGACCAACAACGTTTTCTTCTTGACTTTATATTCTCTAGTGTTCGTAACGACGAACGATCTTACCTTAATGTCTCAATTCTTGGACAAATGTTTAAAGGTCTTCTGGATAGTGGATCCTCACGAACCATACTTGGCATGGATGGATGGAATTCTTTACGACGTTTACATATTTCACTTTTGACAGACAAATCTCCTTTATTTTGTTCAGTAGCTAATGGTGGCAAATGTCAGATTCTTGGTCATGTTCCTCTTCCGATCACGGTGGAAGATAAAACGGTAGTCATTGATGTGTTAGTGGTACCAGAAGTTTCTCAACCACTTATTTTGGGTATAGATTTTTGGAGGGCGATTGATTTCGTCCCAGATTTCCGACAGGGTCATTGGTCTTTTGGACCTACTCCATTACTTGACGCTATAAATACCGAACATTTAAACTCTTTTTACGAATTATCTTCCTTTGAACAAAACTCACTGCAAAATCTTCTGAATACAGCTTTTTCTTTGGCTTTCGATACACTTGGCTGCACTTCTCTGATAGAGCACAAAATTATTACAGACGCAGAACCCATTAAGCAAAGATATTATCCGTTATCTCCTACTTTGCAGATTATCGTAGATAAAGAGCTTGAGGATATGTTGGCTATGGGTGTTGTAGAACCTTCAAATAGTCCATGGTCTAGTCCGGTAGTTATGGTACGAAAAAGAGACAACTCCTACAGATTTTGTATCGATTTTCGCAAAGTCAACGCTGTGACACAAAAGGATGCTTACCCTTTGCCTTATATTACTTCGATTTTGGATCGGTTACGTGATGCTCGCTTCTTATCCAGTTTGGATATTCGTTCTGCTTATTGGAAAATACCTCTTTCTCACATTCTAAACCGCTCACTACTTTTACTGTACCTCATAGAGGCTTATTTCAATTCACTAGAATGCTTTTCGGATTACATAATTCTCCGGCTACTTTTCAAAGACTAATTGATCGTGTTCTCGGTGCTGATCTCGAACCATATTGTTTCGCTTACCTAGATGATATTGTCATTGCTACTCCTACTTTCGAGAAACATTTAGAGGTGCTGAAGCTAATTTTCAATCGTTTACGAGAAGCAGGGTTAACTTTAAGACGCGACAAATGTCAATTTTGTCGTCTCGAATTAAAATATCTCGGTTATGTGGTCAACAAAGATGGCTTACTGGTTGATCCGGATAAGGTCGCTGCAATTACTTCTATACCTGTTCCTACCTCAGTAACTGAAATTCGTAGATTACTCGGAATGTGTAGTTGGTATCGACGTTCTGTTCCAAATTTTGCTACGCTTACTGCTCCTTTAAGTGCTCTTACTCGTAAAAACACTCCTTTCGGTTGGTCAAATCAATGTCAAGATTCATTTAACGCTTTCAAAAAATGTTTCGTATCTGCTCCTATTCTTTCATGTCCTGATTTTTCTTGTCCTCTTACTATACAAACAGATGCTTCAGATTTTGGCTTAGGTGCTGTTTTAAGTCAGACTACTACTGCTGGTGAACAAGTCATTAGTTACGTCATTACTCAACGACAGAGAAAGAATGTTTAGCGGTCTTATGTTCCATTGAAAAATTTCGTCCTTATGTCGAGGTTGCACACTTTTCGGTAATTACTGATCATCATTCTTTAGTATGGCTAAATAAACTTCAAAATCCTTCGGGGAGATTAGCTCGTTGGGCTATTAGGCTTCAACAATACGACTTCGACATTATACATCGAAAAGGTAAAAAACACGTTGTACCTGATGCTCGTTCTCGGTCTGTACCAAAACTTGATACTCTCGTCACTGAACCAACTACTTCACGTATCTCACTACCTATTACTAATCAACGGTATATTTCTATGCGCGAACGTGTAAATTCTTCTCCAAAGAAATTTCCTTCCTGGTTCGTTAAAAATGAATTGCTCTTCAAGCCTACTAAAGCTACTTCAACTTCTGATGACTTATGTGACTGGAAAATGGTTGTTCCAAAGAACCAACGCTCAGAAATTCTTCGTGAATTACATAACTCTCCTACTGCAGGACATTGTGGGGTAACTAAAACTGTAGCTCGTATCTCACTTCATTATTATTGGCCAGCCTTACGGGCCGCTTTGCTCCTGCTATTGTGCCTACCAGGCCATGGCAAGTACTTTGCGCAGATCTCGTAGGACCTCTGCCACGATCCTCAAAAGGTCATTGTTTTATACTTGTGGTAGCAGATTATTTTACTAAATTTCCATGCTTCTTTCCTTTACATACTGCAACAGCTACTATGGTTACTCGAATTCTGGAAGAACAAATCTTTTTAATGTTTGGTACTCCACAATACATAATCACTGATAATGGGGTACAATTTCGCAGCAAGGAATTTACAAGCCTGTGTTCTCGCTATCGTACAAATATTCTATATACTCCAAAATATCACCCTAGATCGAATCCGGCGGAACGAATTAACAGAGTCCTAAAAACAATGCTCTCTTCTTATATTAGCTCTAATCAGCGTACCTGGGATGTAAATTTACCCAAGATCGGATGCGCTATTCGCTCAGCTAAACATGAAATTACTGGTTACTCTCCATATTTTGCTTTCTGTGGACGCGAATACATACTGTATGATGATCTTTTTCCTGAACCTCTTGACTCTGACTCTCCTATCCTGAACCCTAGTGAACATACTCCTCCGATACGATCCGACCAGTTCTACAACTCACTTCGCTTAGACATTCTGAAACGTATGAAACGTTCTACTAAACGAGTCCAACAGCGGTATAACCTTCGTCGCCGTCACCTTCGTTATAAAATAGGCGATCTGTTTTGGCAAAGAAATTTCGTTCTCTCGATACGTCTAGGTATTTTAATGCCAAGCTCGCACCGAAACTCGTGGGTCCGTGCCGTATAGTACGAGTAGTTTCTCCTTGGACTTATGCGTTAGACGATACAACGGGGAAGTCTCTGGGCGTCTATCACGCGAAAGACCTTAAACCGCACGCACCTGTGCTCTCTGCGCCTTCTACTACGTCGTCGGACGGAAATGCTTTCCCTATTGCTGCTATGGGTTCGAGGAAAAAAAAATACTCTGTTAGGGAGTCCTAAACGCCGCAAGCGGCACAAGTAGTCTGCACTATTTCTTTCGGGTGGTTGGTTGGGTTTTCTTGATAGGGGTGGCTATTTAGGGTTACACTCACATCTGTCCTTTCTATTCTTCGAGTGTATCCCTGCTCGAACATCAGAGCCCTTCACTTCCTTCTTTTATTTCTTTCGGGTGGGTTTTTTAGCACATCTGTCTCTGGGTGCAAGGGTTGGGATTGGGATTTGGGTTGAGTTGGGGGTTTTTAAATTGACGACTCTATAGTTCGGCCGAGGGTTGGGATCGGGGGCGTAATTGCCAAGGATGTCTGGATAAATGAATGAATGTGGGATGATGGCACCCAAATGCCTACCCAAACTCACAATCCTTATCCGCTTTGAGATCCCAACAACTTAGATTACACCTTTTTATTTTTATTCCCAGTTCATTTATGTTTAGTTTTGAGGGCTGTATCGCCTCACGGTATACCATCTGTTACGCTGCGCGTTTAAAGACTGTACCTGGAGTTTGCTGAGCATAAAGCTGAGCTAATCTTTGGTAGACCGTTCTGGCTTCTACTCTTCTTGCTTCCTTTCATTTCCCCTCTTTGGAAGAATTCTGGGCCTCTCGGGGTATAAGACCTCACACTGCCGTGCCCGCCTGTCCGAGTCCCCCTTCTTAGTGGATGAGGGGAGGGGAGCGGTAAGAGGTGCAACAATCTGTTCTATAGCTATTTTCACCTCTTCTCTCTAGGTAAACTCTTGTGATGCCACTGAGGGTCGCTCTGCTTTTATAAGCACCGAACAACGAATACGGTTGGAGAACGTAGTAGGTTTGTTTTTATTTTTATTTTTATTTTTATTTTTATTTAGTTTTGACCTAGTACCGGCAGATTGCCGAAGGGCTCAGGTGGGGGTGGAGCCAGGGTGTTCGCTCGTCTGGTATGAATGACTCTGAGGTGGTGACTGTGGGTGGCTCTTAAGGTAATTGCGTCTGCCACGTGGATTTCTGCGTGGTGTCGTTTTGGTCCGCTTTGTAAGGGGTTCCAAATCCTGGATGGGGTTTTTGATTTTGCTAGGGGGGGATTTGATACGTGTAAATGTAGTTTATAAATTTATGGTCTTTAGTTACGACTCATCCTATATGTTATTGGAAAATGGCAACATTGCCAATAAAATTCGTTCTTAATAGGAAACATTTTTCAACCATGTGACCGTTTTAAATTCTTGTATTGATAGAAATTAATCAGGCTTTCTTTTTTTGTTTTCTGGTACCTTCATAGAGGAAGGAAAAACGCCATTTTTGGCAAAGAAATTTAATGCGTAGTTAGAAGCAAATGCAAAATTTGGAAAAGGTTTCCTTAAAAATTTGATTGAACTTCTCAAGTAAAATTTTAACACAGCCTGTTGCTGGATTTAATCCTTTCCATATGAATAAATCCTGTTGGGATTTCGAATTTGAGTTCGGCTTTAATTTTTTTGTTTCTACTACACCTTAGCTTCGTTCAAGAGGTAAGCTACTCACTTTCTTTTCTTATTTACTAGACATAACTTTGAAATGCATGTGTACATGTTTGGAAATTTTAATACAGCATAAAGATTATATCTTATAAAAATTTGGGTATTGATTTAAATTCTAACACAGTTGTCTTATATAGGTTTTTTGGTCCTTTTCACATTTACTCAAGATTAAATCTTTCGTGCTTCCAGAAGAAATAGTTAAACCATTTCTGACAGCACAATTGGATACCATTCATCCGAGGTGTAAAATATTAGTTATGGGTCTTCGAACCTGAATTGAAACAGTTTGCGATTACTCCTTCTCCTAGTATCTTCCGCATTAACTGAAGAAATATACGTTAAACCTACGAATAGTTTCGGATAAGTATTGTTGTTACACGCATAACAAATTTTACCTACGGTGAGTGACTTTTGTTAGCTTTTCTAGATAACGAGGCTCTCGTTATCTTATAACAATTACATTACTGCGCTTGCTACATTGTATTAGTGTTTCCGCAATTAGCCTATTACTATAATTAATGCATATACGCTGCTGTTAAATATTTTTCTTAGTAATCGAGAGTAATATTAGCCATTTGTACCTGTAAAAGATAATTTGGGTTATTTCATAGTTTCGCTTATACTTACCTTTAACTTTGCAATATAATTTGTATTTTAGGTATCAATTTCTAACTTTTTTTATGTACTAGCTTTATTTTGATATCAAACCGTAGTTGTTCAACCATTAGAACTCTCGGTGTTTACTGTACATGCAATCAGCTGTTTAGCTGACGGAACGCTACTGTTAAGTCGAAATGTACAATGTGTCTCATAAATTATGCTAACTGCTGGGGCTGTATAGAAAGTTATTTATTTCAATTACTGTGTACATTAAATTGCATATTTATTTCTGATCATTGGGGTTGAAAAATTTTTGTTACTTTTCACTGATTACAAATTAATGGTTGTTTAGTACAACACTTTAATTTTGGTTTGTAAACATATGCTTACTAATGAATGTGTCAATCTGTGTTGCACATTTCTTACATTCTTGCACTGTAATTGCCAAATCTGTAATGAACTTAGCTTTTCGGAATTTTCTAAACGCTTCATGCTTGCTTTGTCTGTAATGCTTATATTGACTACATTAATTTCTTTTCTTACATAAGGTAAACAACAGGGTAGACATCTAGTGATAATTTTCGCTTTATATTTGGGGTTTATTTGCGTCCGGTTGATTGGAAACTGATAGATTAGTCCGACGGAGAGCTCTTCGTGGAGTATCGGTGTACAAGTATTCAATTTCGGATAAATTATATACATGTTTGGGTATTCTTTTTCTATAGGGACACCGCTAGATGCCGGACCGTATTGTGTCTGCTTATGTAAATTTTAAGTATAATTCATAGTTTTTTCTAGATTCGGTTGAAAGGTAAGTTGATTACTGGTGGTTTATTTTGTAGAAATATTGTATCTGATATTTTCTGAAAGAATTGTATTTATGTCTGCGAGTTGTCGCTCCATAATTTTTTTTATGTTAGACACTTATGAACATTTAACTATTATTATAAAAATTTATGCTACTTTACAGTGGGTATACCAAATAAGTTGTGTTAAACGATCGTAAGTTGTTTCGTAAATCCTGTGATCTACGATCAATCTCCTAGCCATTCCTTTGTCAGTGTGGACTTAGTTCACCATTTTATTTTAATTGTCTCTTTTGTCCTTTGTGGCCGTAGCCCTTTTCTTGATAGAGGGGCGATATAAAAGTAGATCAAGTATATGCATACCTTCTCTCCTGCCAAAACGCCCATGCATCCAAGTGCTTAACAGACCGACTGAGCATCCGGCTAATTCCTTTATCTATGTTACAGCACTTTAGCTACAATTTCCACGAATATCCCATTGTGCACGTAACAACACACTCACTCACCAAAACACTCATACATTCACACACACACACACACACACACACACACACACTCACACAGTCACACAGTCATGCTCACACATCACACTCACACACTCACAAACACTACACACTACACACACACTCACACATCAGACTACACACTCACACAATCACACAACAACTCACATCCACACCTCACACACTCACACATACACACTCACTCATCACACACTCACCACACATACACACACACACATCTCACACACACACACACACACACACACACACACACAACTTACAACACTCACACACACACACACACTCACACATCAACCACACACTCACACAATCACACACAATCAACCACACACTCAAACACTCACACTCACACTCTCACACATCACACACTCACACATCACACACACTCACACACCACACACACTCACACACTCACACACTCACACACTCACACACAACTCACACACTACACACTCACCTCACACTCACACAATCAACACACTGCACACTCACACACACCACACACTCATACACTCACACACACACACACACACACACACACACACTCACACACTCACACTCTCACACACTCACACACACACACACACTCACACTCTACACACTCACCACTCACACTCACACACACACTCTCAACACACACACACACCATCACACACCTCACACACTCACACACTCACTACACACTCACACCTCACACTCACACACCACACACCACACAGCCAACACTCACACTCCACACACTCACACACCCACACTGCACACACACATGACAACACACACTCACACACCCTCACACTCACACTACACACACACACACACACACACACACACACACACAACACTCATACACTCACACCGCACACTACACATCACACACCACACCTAACACACTCACACGATCACACGATCACACAATCACACAATCATATACTCACACGCTCACAGGCTCACACACGCACACACTCACACACTCACACACTCATACTCTCACCCACTCACACACTCACACACTCACACACTCACACACACACTCACACACTCAAACAATCACACACTCACACTACACACACTACACACTCACACTCACACCTCAAACACTCAGACACAGACACACACACACACTCACTCACACACTCACACACTCACACACTCACACACTCACACACTCACACACTCACACACTCACACACAAACACACCCACACACTCACACACTCACACACACACACCCTCACACACACACCCACACACACGCACCACACGCCCACACGACACACACACACACCACACTCAAACACTGCACACTCACACTCACACTCACACACTACACACACCACACACACACACACACACTCACACACTCACAACTCACACAACACACACCACACACTCACACACTACACACTCACCATCAGACTCACCCACTAACACATAACACTCACACACTCACCACACACCACACACCACCACCACTGCCACCACACACTCACACACACACACACAACACACCATCACACCACACACTCACACACTCACACACCCACACACTCACACTCACACCACACACCACACACACTCCACACCACACTCCACCTCACACACTCACACACTACCCACACACACATCACCACACACCACACACCTACACACTCACACACCCACTCACCACTCACACCTCAACACACTCACACACCCACACACCCACACACCACACACCCACCACACCACACCACACACTCACACACACCACACACTCACACACACACACTCACACACACACACACACTCACACACACCCACACACACTCCACACCACACACACACACACCCACACACCACACACACCTCACACTCACACACCCACAACATACCACACACTCAACACACACACACACCACCCTCACACACACACACTCACACACTCATCACACACACACACACACACACACACACACACTCACACACACACTCACACACTTATCACTCACACCTCCACACTGTCACACACTCACACTCACACACTCACACACATCACACTCTCACACTCACACACACACTCACACTCACACATCACACACATCACACACACTTCACACACCACACTCTCACACACTCACACACACACACTCACCACTCACACACTCACACACACACTCACATTCACACACACATCACAAAATCACACACTCACACACATACTCACCCACACATCACACACACACTCACACACACATCACACACACACACACACACACTACAACTCACACACTACACTCACACACTCACACTCACACCACACACACACACACACACACTCACACACCTCACACACTCACACACCACACACACACACACTACACACCTCACACACACACTCACACCTCACACACTACACATCACACTACACACCTATACTACACACTTACACACACTCACACTCACTCATACACTCACACACACATCACACTCACACCTCATCACTCACACCACTACATTACTCACACACTCAATCACACACTCCACTCACAGTCACACACACTCACACCCACACTCACACTAGACCTCACACACACTCACACACACACTCACACTTCACATCACACATACACACTCACACACTACATCATTCACACACCACAAAACACACACTCACACTCACACTACACACTCACACCTCACACAACACAGTCACACACCACACACTCACACACACACACACACACACACACACACACTTACACTCACACATCACACACCCACACACCACACACATACACATACCCACACTCTCGCACATACACACACACAGATACACTCTCACACACACACTACACACACATCACACACACTCACACTACACACACACACACACACACACACACACATGCTCACACTCTACACTCACACCTCAAACCACACACACCACACACACACACACACACACACACACACTCACACAGTCACACACTCACACTGCTCACACACTCACACTCCACACTCCAATACACCACACACACACACACACACACACACACACACTCACACACTCACACACTCACACACTCACACACTCACACACACATCACACACCACACACACTCACACACTCACACACTCACACACACCTCACACACTCACACACTCACAACCAACTACAACTCACACACTTACACTCACTACACTCACACACTTACACCACACACTCACACACTCACACAGTCACACACTCACACGCTCACTCCACTCACACTCACACACTCACACTCACACACTCACACACTCACTGTGACAGAAAATATTTCATTTTCTATTTGCCCTAGTAGGTAATGGATACCAATCAAACACTTTTATTTATTTGTACCATTTGCTTTGATTTATAGTTTTTCTTCATTTTGTTTATAAGAAAGTATTATTATTATTATTATTATTAAAAATATTTCGAGAATTTTGAGATTATTGGTGCAGATCCGTCCGAAGAAGGAGCAAAGGATGTTTTATAACATAAAATGGAACACATTCAGATAAACAATAATCACCGGCTGCTCAGTGTTGACATTATAACCTTAATTCATAGCGTCCCTATAATCAGATAAAAACCATTCATAAGCATCTTCTGTTTACAAAACCTGCCCTAACCTTGATAAAATTTAGCGAGGCACATTATTTCATATGCTTTACAATTACAGTAATAACATTTACAACGGTAATATTTTGTGTCAGAGTGCGTCTGCGTGCTCAACGCGCGTGCGCAAACGCATGTGCATATTCGATTAGAAAGAAGTTTTCTAAATTTTAGTTATTTTGAATGGCATACCACAATTTTTAACGGTAGTATATTAAGTGCATAATGACTAGCTGATACTACTGGAACGGTATGCAAGAGCGTTTGTTGCGACGAAGACCTGTTCAAGCAACAAGCTCGACTGCTACTCGACTGTTGCATAAGTTTAATAATAAAAACTGTAAATAATTTTTTGTAAGCTTTACTTTTAATACATAAACAAAAAAGTGGTATATAACTAAATATATAAACTTTTTTGTTTATGTATTTAATTTGACATTTGTCATCATATATTTCAAAATTAAATTTTTTTTATAATTTTATGTAAACGATTACAAAAAATGGTGTTCGCAACGCTTGCGCTGTCACATTTTTGGTGCTCGGCCTTATGTTTTATCTCTCGGCTACGCCTCGGGTAAGAACGGCCTCGCACCAAGAAATGTGTCAATAGCGCACAAGTTACGAAAATAACTAAAGCTGGTCCATCGATGTATTTTATAATGAGTTATGTAACACGGATCATTTAATTGAAATGTAATTGGTTCAAAATTTGCATTTTGTATTATTTCATTGGTTGATTTAAGTTACGTACCAATATGCATTAAAATTCATTATCAATAAGATTATGTTTTTTTAGAATTGTGTTTAAAAAATTGATTGATCTTCAAAGAACATAATAATTAATGGATTGTTGCTCATCTTTCTGTCAGTTACAATACCGATCATCTAACAATGCATTAGAACGTTTTTTCGAAAAATTAAAGAAATTTAATTATAAAGGTGTTTCAAACCCATTATCATATAAGTTATCTTGTTTATGTGAAATAGTACATATTGGAACAACAAAACGAAGCTTTGATGGAAGACGTAAAGAACATATGAGGTTTTATAAATTAAGGCAATCAGAAGAATCTGTAGTAGCTGACCATGCCTTGAATAATTTAAATCATGACATTCAACAAACTCATTATTATGTTCGTTTACAAGATGAAGCTATTGAAATATATAAATATCCTGATAACTTAAATACACAAGAAGAAAGTCTCCGTTTAAACAGGTTCTGGCATTTTATAATTAAAAAAGGGCAATTCTTTATATGCATCTGCTAATAAAATCACTCAACTCAATGAGAAAACCGTATTATTCAGGACCGCTGGGGTGTTTTAATGCATTCATGATAACAATAGAACTTTAATACATTTATTAAAACAACTAATAAAGCAATTTTAAATCGTCGTTACAAAAAAAAACAGGATACGTGAACCAAGGGCACGTCGGTTTAAAGCTATTACTAAAGCATGCTATCGAAAGCTGACGTGGTAATCCTCTAGATATCAATTCAATTCAATAATGGAGACACATTTACTAAATTATAATGTCACCTTTTTGATTATTAAGCATCAAACAAGATAAATGCAAAAACCTGCCTTCGCTTAAGCAAATCCGTCGCATAAAAAGGATAGCACCCGCTTCAAGCAAACAAAAGCCAGTTGACAATACAAGAGCTAGGCGAATTAAAGACAGAACTTCGTGTAGTAAATGTATATTGTAGTAAAGTTTACCTCTCCAGGAGAAACAACATTCATTAATATAAATATCGCACATACGAATTTTTATAACTTTAATATCTTACAACGTTTTAGTTCACTGTAACAATTTAATGGTCGTCATTAATAATTGTTTACGGATTACTTGCAGCGCTTGCTTCTCCTGTAAAGATTGATCAGAGTTCATCCTTTCCTTGTCAATCACCAACTCTCACTTTCGCGTTGTGAGCGTCTCTTTTCTGCACAGTCGTAACTTAATCTACATATAACTTAACTCTCCCATGTGTTAACATTTTGGTTTCACTTATTGTGTTCAGGTCATTATGTCCCAGTTGTCGTTAAATTGATATAACAGTAAATAAAAATAAGAAATAAGATGCAGTATTTATTACTTGTTATATTTTATTACGTTGGTTTATTTTTATTACATATTATTATAAATGCTATGTAAAGAACATCTGAAAAATCTAGTAGTTAGGTTTATACATTTATTTGTTACAGTCTTGACAGTAGTAATATACATGAGCTTGACATAGGTATTTTGAGCAATTACAACATACCATATTAGTTTATAATTATTTGAAGAGGTCAAAAATTACATTTTACCCTTGGTTGAGGTTGATTGTTCGCTTACTTCGACATTACTGTTTGAAAAACGCGACTTTATAACCTTTTCAGACATGGGAATACTTCGAGGGAGACTTTTCTTTCTTGCAATAATGGAGTGATCAAGGAATTACCCAGTTCTTCAAGAAATAGTCGCCGTTTTGTAAGTTTTCCAGCATTCCAGGTTGGAGTTACTTCGCACCACAGAACATAAGCGTTGTAAGCTGAAACGCCCATGGTATTGTAAAAGATAGTCATTGACCATCTTTTAGTTTCCGTCTGCATGTGTATGTTATTATTAACTTGTCTAGCGTGTCTACAACACCTTTAGTTTTGTTGTAATCTAAAATCATAAGCGACTTTTTATGATCTTGGTTACACACTCCGTTGTCGTGGGGCATGGTGTTCACGAGCGTAACGTCCTTTATTCCGTTTCGGAACATAGGAAACTATCGACGTGTCCTTGGTAATATACAATTTTGAAGCAAGAACTTCTTTTCTGTTGCACACCAATGCGGCTGGCAGTTCAGGGTTATTTTTGCGAATAGTGACAAGCAATATTTCAATAGCATCTGTCTCTGATCGTACGAGGTTATCGCACGTTAAGTTGTGACCTTTTAGACCATAAGTAAGATCTAGCACAACTCTCTTACCTTGGCCTCTCTCTGGAAGTTCACCTTCTTTTTTCCCGGGGTAAACTTGCGTATTATATGCATAAGCAGTTACAGAATCGTATAAAGTCAAATCTTGGCTCCATATTTAGCAGATTTATTCGCAATGTACTGTCTAAAAGGACAACGTCCTCTAAAAGGTACCAGTTGCTCATCTACTGTTATATTTTCGTGAACATTATAGAGCTTAGGTAGAATTGCAACCCATTCATACCACAAGTCCCGTATGGGTGCTAATTTATTGGTTTGGCGTCGTTGTGGTCGAGTTTTTTTAGCGTCAAAGGAATTATTAGTGAAATTACATTAAATCGTTGTAGAGACATCGTTGGTCTGAACATTGGACGACCTACATTTCCATCCCACAGACTGGCTGTTTCCTCCCTTCTTGAAACGTGTCGTCACAAAGTCTTTTGCCTTCTAAATTTGACATTTTCAAAATTAGGTTTACAATTTTGGGTGTTAAAGATAAGAACTACGTGGATTTTATATCAATTATTCGCGACGTAGCATACCTTGTTGGTCCAGGAATCGAGGAAATAATATTCGCTGCTGATAACCTTCCCAATTTATGTGTCTTTTCATTCCATACTATATTACCATCTTTTGAAGTTGCGTAGTTATCCGTGTCAGCTTGATCTGAAATCGTAGCTTCGATTTCATCATCCGATTCGCTATTATATATCTCGGTTTCGGACAAATGGTCTTCTTCTTCAGAAGCATTAGAATCACTATCAGACACACACGATAGTTTCTCAAGTTCACTATCCGTAAGCACTTTCTCAGTGCACAATTTCAATAATAAATTTCAATTGTTAAGTATTTCTTATTAGAGTATAGCATCAGGTTTGATATTTACTACGAAACTAACACACATATGCTCACTGGATGCATTTATACGCGGAGCCACAGACAAGTCTCAACAGTAATAAAATTTATCGGTACGCAAATAACGCACGCAATATGTGCAATATTGTACAATAATGTGGTAATATTATGTAAGTTATTTAATTTATGAAAATAAAACAAAACTAATAAAATACATTCGTCCATGATTTTAATCTGCTTCTCGTTCTAATTTGAACCACACAAATCACCGGGTCATATAGACCCAAACACAGTGTGTGTAAGTTGTATTTAAAAAAGTAATGAAACAGAAGTCATGCAGTGGCAACGAAATATTTAAATAAATTAACGAATTATGCACATTAGAAGAACGAGATTGGGTCGTATTGACCCAAACACGATAGGAAGGTGAATACAATATACAAGATAATTTTCATAAAGCATTTATACAGAGTACTGCATAGTAATAAACCTCTTATACAATATTTAAATCAAAGTAAATTTCTATGCTCATTCACAACAATAAAAGCAGTCATATACGCTTAAGATTAAGCAATCAGATTTTGTTTATTTATCTACCGTTTATCGAGCAATCATCTTACTTTAAATACTAGATGTGCAACTGAATATTTAAATATAAGTACAGAAGAGATTTCTACATTTACGCTTGAAAGCAATATATTTAAAAGGGTCCTGGACACAACGTCCACTGCCTTCTAAACCACCATCTTGGTCACAACGTCCACTTTTAAATTTGGTCATAACGTCCACTTTGGTCACAACGCCCCGCATACTCTGCCACGCTGGTCACAACGTGCACTTTCAAACTTGGTCATAAATTCCACTCGGGTCACAACCTCCAACGACGCCTTATGGGCATGTCGCCCACCGACGTCGGTCGTAACGTCCATTTTTCTTTTTCCGGTCACAACCATCTTTAAATTTGGTCACAACCTCCACCGACTTGAACTGGTCACAACGCTCACTTCTAGAATTTATTTAAAATCTGTTTGGTCACAACGTCCAACAATGCACTCGGACCACATCATTCGCCGTACAATGTATAATGCTATTTTTGTTTTTATAAAGACGTTTAACTTGTGCATACTTCACAAATGAATGCTATGATATTCGGAAAACCCTTTAACAAATCTGTTCCCGAATAAAATCCTTTTATAATAATAATAATATTAATAATAATAATAATAATAATAATAATAGTAATAATAATACAGCGTCGGATCTTTATAATAGCGACTACTACCTGATCGTTATGACTGCCGGCACCCCTCAAAAAACTACCAAAGTACTCAAAAAGTGGTTACTGAAAAAAGCAAATTGGTATACTTACAAACTACAGGTACAAGGTATATGTAACATAAAGGAAAACGAAACGTTGGATAATAAAATCCAACAATTCAAAAACCACTTAATTACTGCGGCAGAAATATCCGTCCCTAAAAGTAAGGGTGAAATAAAAACAAGTAGTGTACCGTGGTGGACAGACGAGGTCAAGAGAGCTTTAGAAACAGCACCTCGTGCTAACTCCATAAGAATAGTCTTAAATGCAAAAATAACTCATGGACAAATTATGTGAACACCATAAACTACAAAACAACCACTAGCGAGATATGGAGAAAAGCTAGAATTATAGTTGGCAATGCAAACTCCCTACCTACACCTGTACTCATCGTAAATGGTCAAACACTGAAAGAAGAATACCATATTGTCGAAGCATTAGCTTTATAATTTAAAACAAACAGTAAATCTGAAAATTACTCCAAGACTTTTCTACAACTAAAGCAACAAATGAGACCGTTATTAAGTTTACTACAATCGAGCACTATAATTATAATAATAATTTTACATTAAACGAGTTACACAAAGCTTTACTAAACACAAAAGATACAGCACCCGGCTCAGATGAAATTGTATATAGCATGTTGAAGGAACTACCCGAAACTGGAAAAGAAAAACTATTAGACATATATAATGAAGTATTCAAAAACGGTATTTACCCTACCCAGTGGCCACACTCTGTAATTATACCAATACAAAAAACAAATGAAGACGCCACACAAACCACAAATTAAAGACCCATTGCTTGACATCTTGCTTAAGCCTCATATCAAAACATCAAGCCGGTTTTAGGAAACAACCCTCCACCATAGATGAACTAGTATATCTCGAACACTTCGTACTAAAAAGCTTCTTAAGAAGAAGCCATACTGTTGCCATTAGCTTTGATATACACAAACCCTACGAGCTTATGTGGAGATATAGTATTAGTAATAAACTCCGTCAGTGGGGCATGAAAGGTAACGTACCGCAAACCATAAAAGTTTTCCGTCGTACCGTAGTTTTGTAGTGCGTTTTGGAAATCAAACTTCAAAAACCCGTGTATTAGAAAATGAGATTCCTCAAGGGTCTGTCCTTAGTTGCTCATTATTTCTAATAGGAATAAATTATTTAATTACATCAATCATCAATTTTTATGAAAACCATTCAATGGAGAACATACAAACAAGTCTGAATAAAGCAATCGTCGAAATAGAAGATAAAGTAGAAGGCATGGGTTTACAGCTATCTCTAAGCAAAACCTCTGATTCATTTCTGCAGGATAAGACACCAGCACGATGAGCCAAAATTAGTTTTAAGAGGTACTACTATCCCTTTAGTCGAAAACTTTAAAATTCTTGGAATTATTCTGGATAAAAAGTTGTATTTTAAAGAACACCTTAAATATATTGTGGCTCAATGCAAACGAAGATTAAACTTTATAAGATGTATGAGCAGTATAGCTTGGGGCTCAGATAGACATTTAAACAAAGAATGTGTGTTATCCATTATAGATTACGGTAGCATAGTTCACTCGTCTGCAAGAACACCTTTGCGACAACTTGACCTTATTCATGCGCAAGGAGTTCGGATGGCAACTGGTCCTTTCCGTACGAGTCCTTTACTCTCAATATTTGAAGACGCAGGAATTCCACCATTAAGCACTAGAAGACAAATCCAATTATGAAAATAAACACATCACCCAAAAACTTAAATTACCAAATACTAAATGACAAAGAAACTATCACCGAATTCCAAAAACGACCAACCGTAAGCAGACCTACAATTATCAAAGAATTGAACTAATCTCGGACCTAGAAATTGATATACCATCACTGTTTATCTACACGAAGCCTGAAATACCTCCCTGGGTTAAACACAAAATTTATCCTACACCTGACATCAATGAAAAAAGAAACAACACCAGCACAATATCGAATGCGAGCTAGAAGAATAATGCAAACACACTCACAGGCTAAAACAATATATACAGCCGCCGCCAAGAACTTAACTGGAACTGGGAGCATAATATGCTTTGACGGAGAATGCCATAGTTGGTCATATAATCACGTAAGTAGTATACAAACCCTCGAATTGTATGCCATTTGGCAATCTTTACTTTTCTGCAGACTCCAAGAAAATGAAGATTGCACCATTTGCAGTGATTCTTTAAGTTCATTACTAGCGATCCAACACTAAACCAATCAACAAAATACTTTATTAAACATGATCAGAGGACAACTAAACTACTTAGAATCTAATGAAAGGAAGAACATCTACCTATTGTGGGTTTCGGAACATGTCGACATACATGGAAATACATGTGCAGATAAATCAGCAAAACAAGCTGCCAATCTCGCTACAATTGGCGAAATGAACGTCACACCAAACAGCCTAAAGATTTTTTTAAAAAACAAAATTATGGTACAATGCCATGACACCAGGAGGTAAAAACGTGTTGCATTAAATCAAGAAAGGCCACAACTACCTACCTGGCGTAACCAATTTAACTTAAATAGAAAAGAAGAAGTAATTTTGACGAGACTCCGAATTGGGCACACAAACATCACACACTTACACCTATTAGGGAAATCACCACAAGAGATATGTAGAAATTGTAACAAAAATATAACATTAGAACACATATTTATCGACTGCCGACAGTATATAAAGATCGGGAACGTTTGCAACTTAGCAACCGAATAGAAGAGATAGTAACTAGTGAACTAGAAAACACAAGAAAAGTACTACAATTCTTGAAACAGAATATAATTGCTAAACGAAGAAGAAAGGCACAAAACCAAAGCAGTTGATGCCTTAACACAAAAAAAATAATCCTAGGGGTTGGACTACCTACTAGGCGCGTCCCCAGGTGGCGGATAGGGAAATGACCTTGCAAATGATCGTAAGTGATGCAAAACCAACATCAAAACATGAGCTCGTGGCGGTAATCCGCCACTGTTAGCTCTATAGAATACGGTGTCGCGGACCAGTCCACGTAGGACCTCGTATCTAACCAGGACAGGGATGGCAACTCTGCGTTCCCCTTGCTGGAAGTACACTCACTTATACTAGTCTTGAGTGGCTTCCCTTACTTTAACTCTTTTCTGTCGGAGCACCTCGCTACATTCCTTGTTCTCTTCGGGCTCCCAGCCAAAGCTGAGTGTCCTCTCGCTTTTCTGTCTACCCTTCCCAGGACATGCGCCGTCAAAAGCGTATAGGGGCTAGCCCGGGATGTCCGAGGCGGGGGCGGCTGAACGCTAGCCGTCTCCTAATACCACAACCGCGAACTGTACTTCAGAGCCTCTAGCAGGGCGTGGCTAGGGAACGTCGTACAGCTAGCGGTCGGTAGTCTTGGCTTTGCCTCCCGGACTACGAGGAAGGTAACCTCTATAAAAAGTCCCCCAATCCCAAGGTCGTTTGGCAGTTTAGGTGCTGAAGAGATTGCGCGAGGGGAAGCCTGAGCATGGTCAGGGGGAGGTCTGGTCTCTAACATTGAAACTCCTGTGGGAAGGGTGCCCCTCCACAGTTTTTATCCTTGCCATGGTGTGGAGCTCTGCTGTGGTCGACCATTCTTGTTCCTGTTCTCGTAGGAACACTATGAATTCTATTTCTTGTTCTCAAGATTCGTCTCCTCTTTAAACGGAGACAATTTTCCTGTTTTAAGGAAAAATATAAATTTGGTCATTGAGACGAGCTACTCTCGGTTCCTGGCCATTAAATTATTACCAGAAGGTAATTTTGAAAGAGTCAGCTCTTTTATGATTAGTAAGAGTATTTATATCATATCAGGTGAAACTAAAAGAGTTAGTAAAGTAAAAGAAGGACTGTTGATAGAAACAGTTTCAAAAAAGCAAACTGAAGCATTACTAAACCTGAAAAGGATTGGTGAATTGGATGTAGAGGTTACACATCACTAGTTTTTAAATTGCCGAATTGTTTACTGTAGGGACCTTTTGAACGCTTCCGTTCCAGAAATTGAAGAAGGATTAAAAGCAGAAGCCGTGGTAGAGGTAAAGCCACTGTAAAGTAGGAAAAATTGAATATTGGTAGATACCCCTATGTTAGTGTTAACCTTTGAAAGACATGAGCTGCCAAAAGTCATTAAAGCAGCAATGTATAATTTAAAAGTTCGCTCTTTCATTCCGGAACCCATGCGTCGCTTTAGATGCCAACAGTATGGCCACACCTCGTCCAACTGCAAAAACAATCCAATGTGTATGTGTGGTGATCCAACTCATGAAGGTATTGCTTATAGAGAGGATACAATATGCACAAACTGCAAAGAGAAGCATTATTCGAGATCAAGGGATGCCCTGTTTATAAATCAGAGAAGAAAATACAAAAAATAAGAATTATAATAATGTAAGTTTCATTGATGACTCAAACGTCAGTGGTCACATCATCTAGTACTTTCGCTCCAATTACTAAACCCAAAGAGAATAGTAAAGATATAGTCAATAAAGTATCGAAAGTGATTCTACCGATATTGCAAAATACTATTCAAACCCAAATCAAAAGTTTAAAAAATTCTCAGAAAGAATATATAAATGATGTGTTTCGTATCACTTCCGATGTTGGTAGTGGAATGGACACCGAAAGCTTTTCCGAAAGCAGGAATAAAGAAAGTGCAGAGTCCCCAGCTGTGCTGGAGGATTCTAGGAGATGATGTAGGACTGTGATATTTTTGTGATAAATTGATCTGTGATATTTTATCTTATAGTTTTATTTTATATACTTGTTTTGTTTTGTCAAATTTTATCTAATCGTAAATACCTGTAAATTTTGTTTGTATACAAGTTATTTGTCACTGTCTGTTTACAAGTATATGTATATTTATTTCCTAATAATTAATTCTATTATGGATAAAATAATCCAATTAAACATTAACGGATGTAGAAGTCATTTAGCCGCTAAATTTATTAATACGTAAAGAGAATCCTTTCTCCATTTGCTTGCAAGAAACAAGATTCAAATCAGAAGAAAAAGTTGCGCTAAAAGGGTATAAAACTTATGGAAGGGATTCTGTACCAGGATTACGGGCTCATGGTGGCACTTCTATCCTCATAGAGAACGAGATTTATCGTACTCCAAGAGTACTATCGACCTCTTTACAAGCAATCGCTATTAGAGTTGATTATCCTTTGCAAATCGTAATCTGCTGCATATATCTCCCGGATTCTTTATAGACTAAGCATCAGATCATTGACCTTGTCAAACAATTACCCTGTCCATTTGTGATACTTGGTAATTTCAATGCGTACAACTGTTTGTGGGGTTCCTCATACTTAGATATCCGAGGGCGAATGCTTGAAGAAGTTATAGATGAAACTAGTCCAATCCTTTTATACACAGGCGAACGCACCTATTTCAATGCAAGAAGCAACACCTTTTCGGCAATAGATTTATCGTTCTGTTCTCCTGTCTTGGCGCCAAAAATTGGATGGAGAGTATTGCAACACGAAATATTTTCGGATTATGCTCGCAAACAAATTACATTTCTAGCATCTCGGCCATCAACCACTTTACCTAGAAGATGGTTGATTAAAAAAGCTGACTGGAACATGTTCAGAAACAACTTAACTCACTTCAACCCAAGGTAGACAGAGTAGTTAATGACGTTTGCTTAAAAAATTTGCAGGGATGTGAAGCTAGCGTTCCTAAAACAAGTGGTAAACTGCGGAAAAGGTGCGTTCCATGGTGGAATTAGGATATCAAAAATGCTATTCGTGACCGTAAACAAGCTTTACAAATTTTTAAATCCGAACCATCCATAGATAATGCAATTACATTTAAAACACTACGAGCTAAAGCAAGGAGAACGATTAAAATTGCAAAACAACAGTCTTTGCAGGAGTATGTAAAAAACATATCGTATCAAACTCTCAACTCCGAAATATGGAACAAAATTCGGTCAATGAATTCAACTTCGCAGAGCTTCTCAATTAATAATATAATTTCCAATGGTCAATTAATACATAATTCACAAGAAATTGCAGATAGTTTTGCTACTCTATTTGAACACAATTTCTCTGATACCAATGTCATTCAGCTTGAGAGTGAATCAAATGTTGAAGATTCATTGGAAAACTTTTCGTATAATCGACATTTTACAGCTTTAGAGTTTGATAATGTATTATCAACATCTAGGCACTCTGCTCCTGGCCCTGATTCTATCCACTATGAATTTATAAAACAGTTACCCAATGAAGGAAAACTCAACATCTTGGCGATTTTTAATAAGGTATGGAGAGATGGCCAATTTCCAGAAATGTGTCAAAACTCCGTTATTATTCCATGTCCAAAATCGAACAAGAATCGTCATCTTGTGGACAGTTATAGACCTATTTCTCTGACGTCTTGCATCTGCAAATTACTGGAAAAAATATACTCTTGATCTGGTTTTTAGAACGAAATGGTCTATTGTCTAAACATCAAATGGGTGCAAGAAAATGTAGGTCCACAACTGCCTGTCTAGTACAGTTAGAGTCGGCCATTCTAAACAGCTTTGCTGAAAGACAACACACGTACGCGATATTTTTTGATATTGAAAAAGCCTTCGACCGGTGGAATCTCTATTCGACCGAATAGACACCAAATCATACTTGAGGTAGAACGTATGAAAATTCAAGGAAGGTTATTACAGTTCATAAAGAACTTTTTGGAAATTAGAAAATTTCGGGTACGAGTAAACAATTGCCTATCTCAAGAGCGAATACAAACGAATGTAATCCCACAAGGTTCCACACTCAGTGTTACTTTATTCACAATTATTATGAATAAGTTGGTAGGGCCTGTCTCAAGATACTGGTAAAACTGTCTACGTGGACGACTTACTTATATATGGCCCACTAACAGCAGACCTACTACAGCCTTTGCAAGAAGAAATTGATTGATTGGTGAAGACAGCAAATGAAATGGGCGTTACCTTTTCTTCAACAAAGTCACATGTGGTTCATTTCTGTTGTTTGAGATCCCAACACGATCACCTTAGATCGGGGATTTCACCTTAGAAATTAAGGACGACGTATGTTTTTTAGGTGTTCTCTTTGATAGAAAACTGTACTGGAAGAAGCACATCGAACAATTGTCTGGAATAATGAAGGTGATCATTAACACTATTAAATGCCTATCTCACATATCATGGGGCGCTGAGAAGGATGCCCTTTATAGAATCTATCGGCCTTTAGTCCTTGCCAAACTCAGTTACGGTGGCGTAGTTCTATCTAGTACATCCTGAAACTGAACAGAATACACTGTACAGGACTAAGACTGTGTAATGGAGCTTTCCGCACATCGAGATCAGAAGACATTTACTTCGAAAATAACAGTATCCCTTTCCAAAATATCCTTAGCGTAACCCTCCTTAACTATGCCCTTACAACAAATGCCCAACCAACCATCCCAAGCATAATTCCTTCTGTAACCATGATATTGATCAATTTACAAATAGAAGTTCTACCATGCACCCTGCTGGCGTAAGAACTACTGAAATATGCCTAGACCTTGGACTCGATTATCCATTTGAAGTATTACCATATGAAAAATGTGAAGTTCCCCATGGATAATTACTCAACCAAACATACACGCAGATAATTGTATACGTGATGAATCTAGGATTAGTCTAGAAGTCACCAAAAAATCCTTTACTATGGTCTTGTCCAAACACAAAGGTTACAACGTAATATACACTGATGGGTCGAAATGCAAAACTGGAGTCGGAAGAATATAGCATACAGCTCAAATCATTCTAGTGTGTATACTGCGGAACTGTATGCTATATTCCAAGCACTCTATTATTGTGAATTAAGTAGAGAAAGTAAGTTTCTAATCCGCAGTGATTCCTTAAGCTCAATAAGAGTTCTAGCAAATACATTCTCAAGAGACACTATAATAATAAATATACTGACTAGCATTGTATCGTTAACTAATTCAGGAAAAAAAGTGTTTTCAAGGTGTCCATCGCACTGCGGAGTATTGGGAACAAGCTTTCAGATAAGGCAGCGGCATCTAATAAAGACATTGGCATCTATTGAGTTCGTCCTGAAGACGTTAAAGCGCCAATAAGAAAGAAAATTGTCAATCGCGCATTTGAAAACTGGGTAAGCAATGATTCTCCCTTTTCAAAATTATAAACACTAAAATCATGGAGATTCCATTGAATTTACACAAGAAGAAGCGTAAGTTCTCTATCGAATTGACAGACCAAACATACTTCCTATGTTACTTGCTAATTAGATGAGAAGATCCCAAAATCTCTGCACTAAATGCGATTGAATTACTCACCAGTGTCACTAATACATTATGGTAAAATATAATGAGTAATTCACTAGGCAGAGAACTTCAGATATAAACTAGTGACTGTATTGCCTCATATTGTATTAAACAAATACACTTCTAATCCGCATATTCCTTAATCAATATTCCTGAAAGAAATTATTTCAGAAAATATATGAATAGTGGCAGCTTGTTCTAAGATTATATACCAAATAGGATAAAAGTTGTTACAGGTGCTAATGACCAGCTGTCGATGCACCTAATCAAATAAAATAATAGATAATAATAGTAATACCGCAAGCTGCTCGTCATTTGGGACGTCCCCGTACCTGAAGCATTTCATACCTATATAAAAATGCCAAAATTGCAAGGGCATTTTCTGGTAGAATATTTACTGTTTGAAATGTAGTCCATATACACCATATTATGTTCAAATTTTAGTTTAGGCAGGAGCATTTTTCTTGTGCCATACTTTAACATGTGATATTTGCTTATAAAATCCTGTTACAAATGGATAATTAATCATCCAATGTATAACTGTAGAGAATAACAACTTCACTGCTGACCTCAAAATCCTAATGAGCACAACCTGATGTGCTTTTGCCAGTTTAAGAAAACCCAATCTCGGCAATAATCAGCAGTATTCGTTAAAGCGTTTCAGTGTTGAACGTCAAGTATGGTACTAACGTAACCAAAGATAGTTGTTCGTGGGTATTGACTAATTTTACGTAGCAATGTCATATAAAAAAGTGCAAATTAATATGCGTCTGCAAACCTTGGTCAACATTCCAACCTACCAATGAACCTCTTATTATCACAAGAGGACGATTCAACTCCCATAACCCAGCATTTGGTTGTGATCCGAAAACACAAATAATTAAAGTGAAAACTTCTGGAAGATTTTGGATGTTTAGATGATATCATTATGCTAAACACTGGTTCACCGTACAACACCACATCGAACTAGGGTCAAATAAGTTCTCGGCCATTGATCTTACTTTAGTGTCTACTAGTTTAAGAAATACCCCATCTCCAAGTGGAGGTACGTAAATGATTTACATTAATAGCGACCATTTCGATCTTAATTCAAACGGATTCAAACAGAAAGAAATCATACAGGAGATGGATTGCGGCAGGGCAGACTGGAGTTTTACTTCAGTTGTCCTCATCCTGACCCTATAAATGTTGAATATCTTACGTAACAAATGTTTCAGAAAAACGCCAATAATTAGTTATCTAGCCCAAAACCGAGCTGATAAACAAAATTAAAGTGAACGTGGAAGTTGCCTGTCAGACTTTGATAGAATTTAGATCTTGAATACAGATGTCCCATTCAGCATAAATGAGTTAAACTTTGCCATCGGGACTTAAGAATACACGCTACCAGGATCCCGATAATGTATCCAATGAAATTAGTCGATACTTACAGCTCAAACAAAGACATCATGTACTGGAGACTTAACCCTATGGCACCATTTGGGGACGTACAATCCGAACAATGGAAGATGGCAAAGATTGATTCCAATTTACAAGGCGAAGAATCCACTATTATGCCGCAAGCTATCGGCCAATAAGTCTCACATGTTCTTAGGTCTAAACATTCTGGAAAAATGGTAAACAAAAGGCTTCAATTTAATAAACGGATGTATAAAAAGAACAACTTCATGATGATCGCACCAAGCAACTGTTTTCAGCAAAAGCCGATCGACAATAGACCATCTAGTTGAATTGTGAGAACTATAGAGGAAGGATAGAGAAGAGGCCAACATCTAGATAGCAAATATTCTTTGACAAATAAAAGGAGCATATGGCATGACCTGGATGAGTTAAATGGAATATTAGAAAAGTTATAGCAAGATTCGGCAGAGGGCAACGTCTATCTAAATTTATAAAATGCATCTTGTGACCAACAGATATTTTCTGGATAGCAAAGTATAGTGAAATCATACACCTAAATCATAGCGTTCAAACTTATCACAACGTGGTGTCCCTCAGATGTGATGTACGCTATTTATGATAAGCGATTAATGAGATTAGCCTGCGGAGTGGATGACGGGAGTAATGAATTCCGTGATGCCCTCAATGAATAGACGACCTTGGCAATATACTCATCAGTCCGGTGATACTGGAATAGGACAGATCAAGCGTTAAGTTGCAAAATCTGATCAACAACATTATGTCACAATGGAATTTGAGCATATGATGAGTATGACCGAATTTTCTAACGGCAAAAGCCAAATGTATACATTTTTGTAAATTACGCAGGCCTCACTATGATCCGCTTACATCATACATCCAAGAAATAACTGACCATACTTGCTTGTGTGTGGCAGCCATCAAAATATATCTGGGAATACTGAAGTTTGACAGCAATTTACATGATGCGCATATTCAACACCTGAAAATGGCAGATGTAGGGTGAAACCATGAATATCATCAAGGTATTAACGCGTATCCAAATGGGCAGCAAAGTTCAAATTGCTCTTAAAAGTTTGCACGTGACCTGTGACTTTGATACGCAAATTGATCTATGGACGATTGTTTTGCATTCAGCACGCAAATCGAGGTCTATTACTTTAGATAGGGTAGCATAATACGAGGAATAAGTATTGATGCTGGGACGTTTCAGCTACACAAGACACTGTACTTGAGCCTATTGTGAATCGACCATGGTCTACCTCGTACATCGGATACAATGGAAGTGCAAATCTGATAATTCAATTAAGATGGTTAAGATTTAATTGACCGAAATGTATCGCCACCCATACCTAACAACAATTTGCTTATGTCAACTTCTGACGAAAATGGTTAATGTCACCAGGCTCAACTATCCCTGAACACGTTCAGTGTCACGAGTTTAAAAATGTTAGAGGCGCTACACGAATCAGATACCTGACCTAGTATAAGACAAACTGATGAGTACTTCGCATAAAGGAGATTGGCATGACCTGAAATTATAAGTACGGTTAGATCTTAAAAACTAAGTCCGAGAACTTAGCTAAATAGTAAATCACTTGTGACAACAGATATTATTCGTGATGGAGATCACACGATAAGCGTACAAACATTAAATCGCTGATTTATACGGACGGCTACGCTATTTAATACGATACAAGAGCCTGACGGAATCCACCATTGTAATCCGATGGCAAGGTCCATACCTGTAGACATTACGCTATACCGCGGTGTATACTGTGGACAACAGCTTAGTGCATAAATTATGGAAGGCCACTGACGGACATCCCAGTAGAATGCCAATTTCAAGAAAACGCCGTAAATGTATATTTGTATCACGCAGGCACTAGATCCACTGGCTCCGTTTATGCCAGATTGCGTGTTTGCACAAAATTTCGGCCTGAGTTGAGCATGCAATCTAGACCTGTGTTTGGGATGCCATTGTAATTCACGGAAATGAGAGTGAAAACTGATATCATGCAAGGTATAACGGTACCAAATAACTGTACAAAGCAAATGTAGTTTGGACTTACATGTCAAAACGTCTGACTATGGACGATTTTTATGCATCAGCCTGAAATCAAGATTACTAGAGATGGTGCATCGGCAATAATAGTCTGGGAAAGTTCAAACATACCTAGCCTGTCATGCTATTGTGAATCTCTACCATCAGTATACTGAAGGCAAATCTGATAATCAATTAGCATGGTTAAGATTTACAGAGAAATTGTATCCCAATCCTAACAACAATTTCTAGGTCTACGAATAATGCTATGTCACCAGGCAATCTATCACGACCGTTCAATGTATACGGTTTGAAGGAATGTCTATAGCTGCTACACGAATCAATACCTGACCTAGTATAAGAAATACTGTCATGAGTATTATGTAGATGCCTGAATATTAACCAGTACGGTTAGATCTTAAACACTTAGATCCGGAACTTAGCAACAAAGCTAGAATACTTACGTTTATTTGAGAGATCACCGATGTACAACAATAAATCCTGATTTATACGGACGGCTAGAAACGTACAAGGTAACGGATATCCACCATTGTAATGATGCAAGGTCCATACCTGGACATTACGCTCTATAGCCGCGGTGTTACTTCGAAACTAGTTTGATTTACTGAATGGCCCTGACGGACATCCCAGTAGTCAAGCCTTCAAAAAAACGCCGTAAAGGATAATGTTCACGAGTAGTCGATCCACTGGCTCGTTTATGCCACGTGGTGTTTGATACGCTGGTGCATGTATCAGATCTGTCGTTTGTTTGGTTGTCTTGGATCCATGTCATTGTTATTTCCTGGAAATCCGAGTGCTGAAGTAATTGGTTCACGCTAAACGTGCAATAATGTTCGTAATGAGGCGCACGTCAAAACGTCGGACTCACGCGTTTACCGTGAAACAAAGAAACATGACGTCCTGGCAAAATAGGTGGGAAATGAGGATACCTGGTCAGTTGAGAGACATCAGTCCACAAGAAACGCTGCTTTGGCCTTGATTCACTGTAGAGTGAAGAAATAAAACTACATAGGTTAAGAATAGAGATCACATCGAATTGTCCACACCAATGGTATTTTGAAGGATGACTCTATACCTGTGATTTCTATCTTTGTCTGAATATGTATATCCCATATCTGTGTAGATATAAACCAGTGTAAACTGTTTAACCTTAAACTTTCGAATACAACGCTGACATCAGACATTTGAGAGAACAGTCATAATTTCTTAAAATGGGGTGAATGTACATTCCAGGTAGCTCTAGAATAATATTGTACCCTTTCTTCGGAAACTAGTCGTCCCATTTGAGGCTCCGAATGGCAGGGTGAAGAGCTTAGGGTAGTCGAATCATGTGTACTAATGATTATAATAACTTATGAGGACACATCTAAAATGGGCAGCTGACCGAGGACCTCCAGCGTAAAGGCTCTGGTGAGTGGGGTGAGCTTTTGGTCACCAATGAGTCAGTTTGAAATTGGTTAGCCTACCACGGTTCCTTCTTGTTGAGAAGCCTTGAAGCGAAGTATTGGTTCAGGTTTCGTCCTGGTGTTCGTAATTGGCTAGAATCAATGGCTTTGCCGTGTACGTCCGAAATAAAGAGTATCCGGAAAGTTAAAGATGGTTTATTCACTGTAGAAACAGTATCAAACCTGCAGTCCAAAAAGCTAATCCATTAAACGTTTTGTGACATGGAAGTCACATATTGCTAAATTACTCTAAAAGCGTTGTTTCATATGTTCGACTTTTTGGAACTGATAGCTAAAGAAATTCAATAGAACGGCCTGTAGTAACTGAGAAGTGTATATTCCAGTAGCTCTGATAAAACTCTCGTAAAATGTTCAATTTGATAGATACTAATTTGACAGAGCTAGGAAGCGACAGAATCGCAACATAATTATAACGTAATGAGAGAAATGCATACCAGGAGCTTAAAAGCTTATGACTTTCCAGAGCACAGGTGAAACAAGAACTACAATTATTTAGTCCGAAAAATGTACACGTTACAAATGCAGAAACACAAAACTTGGAACAAGAGCCCAATACAAGATCTAAAAAGGGGAATTGTCAGTTACTCCACCAATAGGGGAAGACCCAGGACCGACATTCATACACCCCACTCAGAGGGCTCAGAAAAGAAGGTTGGTAGCTTGACGAAAACGTGATAGATTTCTGTGATGATATATTTCTGTGATATTTATGTGATACTGTTTATCCTTTTCGTGTATAAAGTTTGTCTTTTTGAATTTATTTATTAACTTTATTTATTTATAGATTTATATATATTTATTATATTATAACTAAACCAAACCATCCATGGATAATATAATCCAATGGAATTGCAACGGGTGTCGGAAAAGTTCTGCAGAAATAAAGTTAATGCTGAAAGAATCTTCCCCATTAATAGTGGCCTTACAAGAAACCCATTTCATACTGATGACGAATTTGAATTGCAGCATTACAGTTGTTGCTATGATGTAGAGCACGCCAGAAGGCCTAGTGGTGGTGTAGCTAGTTTTATTCAACGAGAATGCGTATTTAAGCAGATAGTTCTTAATTCCCGATTGCAAGCTGTGGCTGTGACCGTTGAATACCCTATTAATATTACACTGTGCAACGTATACTTACCTGACGGTAACTACTCGGGACAAGATCTTGACGATCTTATCGATCAACTTCGAGGACCATTCTTATTGATAGGAGACTTTAACGTACACAGTCCGTTGTGAGGCTCAAAAAAACGAGATGCTTAGGGAGAGTAGTAGAGCAGTTCCTCGATCAGGAAGAACACTCTGTTGAATGACGGTAGTCCTACATTCTTTAACTCTAGATCCAATGAAATCGCCGCCATTGATTTATCAATGTGCTGATCAAAAACAGCATTGAACTATACGTGGACTACTATCTTGGATCTCTATGGAAGCGACCATTATCCCATACTCATACAAACAGTAAAGGAAAAAGTGCCTCCACTACGTTTTAACAAATGGCACTTCGAACGAGCAAATTGGGATACATATAAACAGAAAATTATTCCAATTAATCGAGAACTGTCAATGGTGCAGGAGTTTAGTGGTTCAATCCTAAATGCTGCATTAAAAGCTATCCCAAAGTCAAGCAGTAAAATATATAAAAATATCGTTCCTTGGTGGAATCCCAACATTGGGGCTGCCATCAATGCCAGAAAAATAACATTGAAAAAGTTTATGTCAAATCCAACGATAGGAAATATGGTAGAGTTTAAAAAGTTACGCGGTTTGGCGCGGAGGAAAATAAGAGTGGCACAGAAAAGGACCTGGGAAATCTTCGTAAAAACAATTACCTCAAATACACCACCCTCGACAATATGGAAAAAGATAAGATCAATCGCAGGCAAATTCAAGGACAGGACTCCGCCAAAGCTACGTGAAGGTGATCAGATAGTAACTGAACACTTTGCCAAACATTATGAACAGGTGAGCAGCACAAACAACTACCAGCAAGATTTCATTGATAGCAAGGAAAGACGTGAGGAACATCTTGACTTTTCTGAAAAACTTGAACACTCATATAACAGAAAAATTACAATGACAGAGTTAATAAATGAAGTAAAGGAACTAAAAAATACAGCAGCAGATATAGATGATATCTGTAGTGCACTGGTAAAGAACTTGCCTCAGGTATGTCTACAAGACCTGTTGCTTATTTTTAATGAAATATGGAAAGAAAGTCACAAAAACAAAAGTGGAAAACCGCGATAATTGTACCACTTCCAATGAAAGATGAGGATACCTTAGAACCGGCCCATTACAGGCCAATATCCCTAACAAGTTGAGTAGACAAGATCCTTGAACGGATAATCAATAAAAGGCTTGTCAATCTGCTGGAAGAGAACAAGTTGATAAACTACTTTCAAGCCGGGTTTCGTAAGAATAACAACCGATCACCTTGTAAACCTTGCTACAAAACCACAAGAAAGCTTTATTAATAGAGAGCACCTTACAGCAGTATTTTTTGGCTTATGATACGGTTTGGCGATACTCTGTGCTAAAAAAAATACACGCCTGGGGATTAACTGCAAGTATGGCGTACTTATTAGTTATTCTTAAGTGATAGACGCTTTAAAGTGAGGATAGGGAGTAGTCTCTCTTCTACAAATACCTTAGAAAACGGGATTCCCCATGGGTCACCAATTAGTGTTACCCTATTTATTATCGCGGTGAACAATATAACATACATGTTGAATCCAGAAATCGGCCGCTGCTTATATGTGGATGACATAGCGATATTATATGTCGTCTAAAAGGGAATACCCCTCAAACACCAAAATCCAAGAAGGAATACACGAAATTGCGCAACAAGAGGAAGATGTAGGATTCCGAATTTCTACAGAGAAAACTGTATGCTTGCACTGTTGCAAGCTGCGAACCCCACATTATCCACCAAACCTATTTCTAAAAGGCAAGCCGATTTTATGTGTAGAAAAAGTAAAATTCTTAGGAATGGTGTCAGACCCAGCACTTACATGGAAATGTTACCTGAAGAATTAGAAATGAAATGCTTAGCTAACACTAAATGGGGTGCAAATAGAGAAGTATTAATTCGATTATATAAAACATTAATCCTCTCTAGGATAGATTATGGGTGCATAATTTACAGATCAACGTGTAAAACTTGTTTAAATAAATTGGACGTTATACAAAATATCTCATTAAGATACGCAATAGGAGCATTTCCAACTAGCCCAACCAGTAGTCTGTACGTCGAAGCATGAGTTTGCCTTTAACTTTAAGGAGAAAGTGGCTATTATTAAAGTATTTCTCCACAATACGATCAAATGAGACGCATTTTAAACACCAACTGCTACAAAAAGTACAAAACCACACAAAACTTAACGTTCCAATATACTCGGCTATCTCATACGCTTTTAAACTGACAAAAATTAACAACAATGATTTAGGAAACATCTCCCAAATAAGTACAGAAATTAACCATTTATGGAAAGACGTGTGGAATAAAAAAAGCGTGAACTAAAACAACATGTCCCATTGGTAAATGGCCATAAACGGTACACATTAATGTCACGAAAAGAGGCAATCGTGTTAGCAGGTCTCAGAATAGGGCATACGAAGTTAACGCATTCAAATTTACTCACAAACACCCCTAACAAAATGTGCAATTCGTGTAAATGTCCGATTACGGTCAAACACCTACTAGTGGAATGTGATGAACTGAAACAGCACAGACTAAGATACAACTTACCAGAAACAGTACCAGAAATATTGCCAATGAAAAGATGCACGTTAAAGAAGTTATTTCAATTCTTGCATGTATCAAACTTGTTTGAAAAAGAAATCTCAAAACCAGGTAGTAGAATATTGAGCAGTTAAGACACTAAAGGTGAAACTAATGGCAATTACCTCGCAGTTGACGGCATCTCAAAAAAAACAATAATAACAATAATAATAATAAAAATAACAATAATAATTATAATAATAATAATAATAATAATAGTAATACCTCCCCGATGAGATCTACCTTGGCATGGTGGGGAGGCTCAGTAGCCACTGTTGCCAGCAGTGGTAAAACAAAGAGATCTCAAGTCGTTTGTCTTCGTCTACTCGTGCTCTCTTACTGTAGTTAGTTTTAAATCCTAGTCTTGTTTAATTTTCTTTCTTCCTGTCCCTTGTTGTCTGTTAAAAATGTAAAAATAACAAAAAAAGGCCTTGGCCCGCTGGCAGGCAGCGTTAAAATGCACTGATGACAACAATGTGATTCACATGGATAATAGATATTAACCCGAGCCCTTCGGGACGCCCACAGTTTACGGTGCAGGGGTTCGAATTGTCCCCAGTACTGGTCGGGAGTGAGGCGAAGCGAGCAGGCCTCACCCGACCATCATCAAGCGACTGCTCGGCGTCCGTGGTAGGAAATCAGGCTACAGAGCAGGTAAGGGCTACTGGAATAGATGACGACCCTGGCGATGATATTGGACATGCTGCTGGAGAACAGCGTAAAGGAAGACATTCTTCAAGCGAATATGTCTTCCCACCTCTGAAAACAAACGCTTCCAAAGAGATGGAGGACTCAGTGCCACGGTTTTTGGTAGTTAAAAGAAAGGAAGGAGACTTTGTAATGCTTCCCGGTTTAATGGTAGCTTCTACCCGTCTTTTACCTATTGTAAATTTCTTATTTTACAACCTGTATACTCTAATTTTTGAATATGAGAGCTTTCTCAAAAGGGAGGTTCAGACTTTGTTGTATACTAGAACGCAGGTTGGGTTGCCTATCAATCTAATTTTACAAAGGTTATCTACAGGAATGGTTTATTTACAGTGAAAACGGAAATTATAATATTGATTCTAATAAAAAATAAATAACTAAATAAAACTGAAACTAAACGGTTATATAATACAATAGAATCCTATTAAATAATATTTTAATTATTCTGGATGGTTTTCTTAGAAACGTCTACGCCTCTGGCCTATCTTAGTTGCCAACCTTCCTTGCTGGTTGTGTTTTAAATCTAAAAACATATGATCAAAACGTGGTAGATTTGTTTCGTTAATTATAAGTGATAATAGTTAATTAGCGTGGAATTGTGGTGTAATAATGTTGTAAGGAGGTGATTATATACTGAGTAAGTAAGGAATTTAGTTTAATTATAATTTAAGGTAGAAATGCTATTGGGAATTAAAACAGGTGTTATTCAGGTGTATGATTAATTTCGGGTTGATTGAAAATGGATATTATATAGGGATGAATCAGGATTTATGCTGGAACAAATTTATATGTGATGATTAAATATAATGTAATTGAGGGAGTAGATATGATCTTATTTTATGTATGAAGGTAGGGGTAATTTATAAGGGCGCAGACGATAGGTTATAACGGAATGGGAACTGGGATGAATATTTATAAGTAGGAAAATCCTTTTCGGGGCACAAGCCGAAACCGTCAAAGGAACTGATAGCAATGACCTGGGTCGTGACTATGTAGAAGGGTTCGGGCAATATACCACCGTCACTTCCTGTAAGTCTCTCGGATCTCTATCACCTATCCTTGTCGCGGCTTACACCTTCAACAAGTTCATAGGGATAGCAATCTTGTCTGGTTTGGTACAGGTGATGAGAACATGGGTAGTTCAGGGTGTATAAACATTCGGGGAGTAAAGGCCCTCCGTCTGCTTTCACACACTTCACTTTTGGCAGGTATACCCAAATCGGGGCCAGAACCCACAATAAGCTCGTATACCTAACCAGGTTATGGGGGAATGAGGTTGAATGAATGTAAAATGAGCAGGGAGAGGTGTGAGGTTAGATGAATAGAACAGAATGACTTCAGGAAGGAGTGTAATACAGGAATAGTAAATCAGGCAGGTTCCAGGTAGGATTAATAAAGAATTAGGATGTGGATACTAATAAAATATTAATAATGAATGAGTCGAATGTAATGAATTGGATTCTAATTTCTGAAGTAAATCAGGCAGGTTGCAGGCAGGATTAATACCAAATTAGGATACTAATAAAATATTAATAATGAATGACAGAATAATAATGAGAATGAGAATTTGGATGGGAAGCGAGTGTTTATATAGGGATTTTGGGGAGAGTGGGGAACAACTGATAATATGTTTAAATCATGTAAATGCAGTTGTGGAAGGAAATAGGAAATAAGTTTTGAGGAATTTATTTACAAGGATAGGAATCTTTTAGGAAGGATCTGCAGCATCATTACAACTTTACTACTGTAAGTGTCCTTGTAATTAGTAAAGTTTTATACTCTAAATTAGGAAATGCGAAAAATGTCAAAAAGATAAAGGGTGACTTACTCGTAGAGACAGTGTCCAGTAAACAATCCAGGCATTTAATCAAATTACAGCGTTTTGGCGAGTTTGAATGTACTGTTGAACCCCATAGCGTTTTAAATACAGGTAAAGGGGTCGTGTTTTGTCGAGATTTACTTAATTGCTCAATCGATGAAATAAAAGATAATCTAAAAGAGCAAGGAGTTATAGATGTTAGACGAATAAGGACGAAATGGGAAGGAGAATTCAAAGACACCCCAAACCATGTACTAACATTCAATGTACCGCAACTACCAAAAATTATCCATGCAGCTTTCTACCCTTTGCAAGTACTTCCGTATATCCCGAATCCACTGAGGTGCTTTAATTGCCAGAAATTTGGACACTCTGCAATTAATTGTAAAACGACCAGAGATGCGTGTGGGAAGACTCCTCACATTTGTGCACAGTACGAGTTGCCAATTGAATGTCCCAATTGCAAAGGGCCACACAAGGCAACTTTGAGATCCTGCTTGGTATTCCAAAATGAAATGAAAATACCGGAAATCAAAGTACTATACAAATTATCGTACCAGGAAGCGAAAAATGAGATTTCTACATTAGTAACACCAAGTAGCACATACGCACAGATAACATCATCTTCAACATCTCTATCAATGAAAACTGTTGTGCCTGAAATTATGAAGATTATCAAGGAGGAAATGGGCCAAGTAATAAACATTCTTCTCGAAAAAATTATAGTTAATAATTTAAACGATGCTTGCGCCTAGCCCTCTAAAATCATCTATTCCAGAAGGAAATGAACAAATTAAATCTACCACGCCACCTGAAGTAGATTGCATGGAGGCTGAAACACGTGGAGCCAAACGAAGAACTGGATCTAGTCACTCCATCACAACCACTCCTGATGAGGAGACAGTACTAGAGGCAAGACAAGAAAAAAGAAGAAGGTGGCCAAAAGGCAAACCTAGAACACCTCGTCAAAGTACAAGTGATTCATAGGAACACCTTGACAAATAACCTGTGATAATTTCTGTGATATTGATAGAGTTTAATTTTACTTACCTATTTATCTGTGATATATATGTTTGTACGTTTATTTTTCTTTATGTCTTATATACACTATATATGTACTTATTTATTTATTGTACCTACAGCATTTTTATTTATATTTATATTATCTGATAAAATACTCTGGACACATTCAACAGACGAAATTATTTAATTCAGTGGAATTGTAGAGGTATTTTGAAACGATATCCGGATATAAAAATGCTTTCACGCGAACTGGATCCAATGATGTTTTGCTTACAAGAAACACACCTCAAATCTGGACAGGCATATTCATTGAAGGGATACAACATTGTACGTAGTGATTTTACTGGTGAGCAGAGGACATGCGGCGGTGTTGCTATCATTAGTAGAAGTGACGTGCAATACAAAGTTGTCGCGATACGCAAAAGAAATTCTTGGCAAGAATATGTAAATACAATCAACGTTCGTACTAGAAGTAGCGATGTTTGGAGAAAAGCCAAAGCTATAACAGGAAAACACTACGAAAGTATTTCTTCACTGCTAATAATAGAAGGAAAAACCTAACAAAAGTGAAGATATTGTTGAAGCACTAGCACAACAATTTCAACAAAACAGCAGCTCAGAGAACTACACAGACGCATTCAGAGCAACTAGACTACTACAAGAAAAGAAATAAATTTCAAGACCGATGAAACATATCATTACAACCAGTCCTTTACACCTACCGAATTAAATAAGGCGCTCCATAATTGCAAAGGTACAGCTCCGAGGCCATATACTGTGGTATACATCATGCTTGAAACACTGCCGTTACCAAAAAGACGAATTGTTAAAATATACAATGCAATATATGAAAAAGAATATCCAGTACAATGGCAACATTCCATAATAATCTCACTTACCTGCTGTTTGAGTAAGATTTTGAAAAATATAAAGGAAACGATTAAGTATGGATATTAGAATCACTACAACTTACTTCAAAATATCAAACCGGATACCGTAAATTTCATTCTACCGTTGATATGTTAGTTTATCTAGAAAATAGCTTTATAAATAGAAGCCACACAGTCTATGTTACCTTTGACGTGCATGAGGCTTACGAATTGATGTGGAGGTATAACGTAACAAAAACTTTGCATGACTGGAATATAAAAGGAAAATTACTGCAGATTGTGCAAAGTTTTATGTCTTACCGCAGTTTTCCTGTGAGAATTGGTAACACGATATTAAAAATATATATACAAGAAAATGGCATACCTCAGGGATCCGTATTAAGTTCCACCTTATTCATTATTGGTATTAATGAGCTACTAACTTTAAATGAACCAAATGTTCACAAATGTCTTTATGTAGACGACCTAATAATTCTTAGTTCAAATAATACTGATAATATCCAGCAATTGTGGGACAAGCCGATAAAATTGGCCTTAAATTTACTGAGCACAAAACCGCAGCAATACACTTTTGCAGGTTAAGTAAAGACCACAACGAACCAGTTTTACATATTAATGGTACACCAATTGCGCTAGTAGAAAGCATAAACGTTTTAGGCATGATCTTCGATAAAAAGCTTTATTTTAAAGAGCATGTGGATTACATAGACACAAAATGTAAAAAAAGATTAAACTTAATCAGATGCCTAAGCAATATAAATTGGGGATCGAGTAGACAAACACTCATATAATTTTACCAATCATTCACATTATCCATTACAGACTATGGAAGTATAGTGTATTCTTCCGCCAGAAAATCCACTGTAAAACCGTTAGACACTATACACACGAACGGGATTAGAATGACAACAGGCGCGTTCCGAACAAACCCAACACTATCAATACTTGCAGATGCCGGGATTCCACCGCTATCATTAGGCGAAAAATTTTTACTTCTCAATTATTTCATACAAATACTAACACTACAGTTACATGTTAACCACGAAATAATCGAAGATACCGATATACACGGAGCCTATGAAGTAAAGCCAACAGCAGGTAGACCAGCACTTGTAAGGGCTTTGGAAATAATGGAAGGAAACCGCATCAGTGTACCGCAACTAATTGAGCACACTCTACGCGAAAATTCCTATTGGATACCACTAAATACCAAATTTATATTTGACTTAATTGATTTTAAAAAACAAGATACCTTACTGCATACATATCATGCACACATATCCAAAATTGTGTCCAGCTATTCTCCATATACAAAAATTTTTACGGATGGTTCCAAAACCGAACGTGGGGTAGGAAGTGCGGTTTATACAAATGGAACATACCACTGTTGGTCGCTGAATAAAAGTACCAGTGTGTATAATGCAGAACCCTACGCAATTTGGCAATCACTTTTGATCTGTAGTTACTACAATAATAACAACTTTATTATATGCACAGACTCGTTAAGTACTATGCAAGCACTACACAATCCAAATTACACTAAGGATCCTTTACTAAACATGGCCAAAGAACAATTGTATCACCTTAACACCAAATCTAAGAACATAGCAATAATGTGGGTACCAGGGCATATTAGAAGACCTGAAAATGAAAATCTAGATGTTGCAGCAAAAAATGCTACTGAAATGAAAGTAGATGACATCGCAATCCACCCAAGAGATTTTAACAAACACCTAAATGCCAAGTGCCTTGAGAAATGGGACTCACTGTGGAAACCATCAAATATGTTTTTAAGTAAAATCAAGAAACACACCACCCTTGAAAGTAACATGCCAATTAACGAGAAGAGACCAAGTTGTGCTTACCAGAATTAGAATTGGACACGAACTTAACCCACAGTTTCTTACTAGGCAAAAGCGACAGAAAAATATGTAGCAGATGTAATGTTTATATAACACTGGAGCACATATTTATCGAGGGTCCAGAATACTCACATATAAGAAGAGAGCTAGGAATACGTAACAGCATGAAGAAGATAATAAACGAAGACAATAAATCAATAGAACTTACAATAAAATACCTAAAAAGGACAAACCTCTACGGTAGTATTTAAATAAGTATAAGAAAAAGGAGCAGCTTAAAAATGGCCATAAAACCATAGCAGTTGGGCCATTAACCATTAAAATTAAATAATAAAAAGACAATAATAACAATAATACCGCCTCGAAGCTGAGATCCACCTTGACGTGGTGGGGGGGCTTAGTAGCCACTGTGTTGAAGCTAAGAGGTCTCAGGTCGTTAGTCTTCATTGTCGCCACGTCTGTTGTCTATATCTTGTTTTATTGTTTGCTGTTTGGAGAGTAAACTTCATTACCAAATCGGAAATCTACGGTGTTATGCGATCTGTGCCAAGAGATGCATGGCTATACCTAGTTAGCCGTTAACGGAGCCTTCGAAATACCTGGTTTCCTCTCGTTGTAACAAGTTAAGCCTTGCTGCAACATTGGAGCACTGTTGCGATGGACCTTTAGTTCTTCCCCCACTCGTGGGAACTGTATGAATTTATCGCTTTTGTCTAATAAGGACCCATCCTCTAAAATGGGCGCGGTTAGGAAGGAGTCGCGTAAGAAAAGTTTAACGAGCGTGGAAAAAGTGGAAGATCTTCCCCGGTTCCTCTATGTAAAAGGAAAAGATGGCGACTTTGCTAAAAATGTCACCATTTTTATTAGCGAAGGTGTTGAACGGATATTACGGTGTTACAAAACGTACAAAGAAAAACAAAGAAGGTAGTTTGCTTATATAAACAGTTGGAAACCTACAGTCCAGAAAACTTCTTAGTATGACACGCATTGACAAAGAAGAGGTTGAGGTTAGCGCGCATAATACACTTAACTATTCTAAAGGTGTCGTTAATTGTCCGGATTTTGCAAATTGTTCAATTGAGGAAATATTAGAAGGGCTAGCAGAAGAAAGAGTAATAGAAGTAAGAAACACATCTATGAAAAGGGAAAAAAGTTAATGGAAACCTTGTTGTCTGTTAAAAATGTAAAAATAACAAAAAGGCCTTGGCCCGCTGGCAGGCAGCGTTAAAATGCACTGATGACAACAATGTGATTCACATGGGATAATAGATATTAACCCGAGCCCTTCGGGACGCCCACAGTTTACGGTGCAGGGGTTCGAATTGTCCCCAGTACCGGTCGGGAGTGAGGCGAAGCGAGCAGGCCTCACCCGACCATCATCAAGCGACTGCTCGGCGTCCGTGGTAGGAAATCAGGCTACAGAGCAGGTAAGGGCTACTGGAATAGATGACGACCCTGGCGATGATATTGGACATGCTGCTGGAGAACAGCGTAAAGGAAGACATTCTTCAAGCGAAGATTTCTTCCCACCTCTGAAAACAAACGCTTCCAAAGAGATGGAGGACTCAGTGCCACGGTTCCTGGTAGTTAAAAGAAAGGAAGGAGACTTTGTAATGCTTCCCGGTTTAATGGTAGCTTCTACCCGTCTTTTACCTGTTGTAAATTTCTTATTTTACAACCTGTATACTCTAATTTTTGAATATGAGAGCTTTCTCAAAAGGGAGGTTCAGACTTTGTTGTATACTTGGACGCAGGTTGGGTTGCCTATCAATCTAATTTTACAAAGGTTATCTACAGGAATGGTTTATTTACAGTGAAAACGGAAATTATAATGTTGATTCTAATAAAAAATAAATAACTAAATAAAACTGAAACTAAACGGTTATATAATACAATAGAATCCTATTAAATAATATTTTAATTATTCTGGATGGTTTTCTTAGAAACGTCTACGCCTCTGGCCTATCTTAGTTGCCAACCTTCCTTGCTGGTTGTGTTTTAAATCTAAAAACATATGATCAAAACGTGGTAGATTTGTTTCGTTAATTATAAGTGATAATAGTTAATTAGCGTGGAATTGTGGTGTAATAATGTTGTAAGGAGGTGATTATATACTGAGTAAGTAAGGAATTTAGTTTAATTATAATTTAAGGTAGAAATGCTATTGGGAATTAAAACAGGTGTTATTCAGGTGTATGATTAATTTCGGGTTGATTGAGAATGGATATTATATAGGGATGAATCAGGATTTATGCTGGAACAAATTTATATGTGATGATTAAATATAATGTAATTGAGGGAGTAGATATGATCTTATTTTTATGTATGAAGGTAGGGGTAATTTATAAGGGGCGCAGACGATAGGTTATAACGGAATGGGAACTGGGATGAATATTTATAAGTAGGAAAATCCTTTTTCGGGGCACAAGCCGAAACCGTCAAAGGGAACTGATAGCAATGACCTGGGTCGTGACTATGTAGAAGGGTTCGGGGCAATATACCACCGTCACTTCCCTGTAATCTCTCGGATCTCTATCACCTATCCTTGTCGCGGCTTACACCTTCAACAAGTTCATAGGGATAGCAATCTTGTCTGGTTTGGTACAGGTGATGAGAACATGGGTAGTTCAGGGTGTATAAACATTCGGGGAGTAAAGGCCCTCCATCTGCTTTCACACACTTCACTTTTGGCAGGTATACCCAAATCGGGGCCAGAACCCACAATAAGCTCGTATACCTAACCAGGTTATGGGGGAATGAGGTTGAATGAATGTAAAATGAGCAGGGAGAGGTGTGAGGTTAGATGAATGGAACAGAATGACTTCAGGAAAGAGTGTAATACAGGAACAGTAAATCAGGCAGGTTCCAGGTAGGATTAATAAAGAATTAGGATGTGGATACTAATAAAATATTAATAATGAATGAGTCGAATGTAATGAATTGGATTCTAATTTCTGAAGTAAATCAGGCAGGTTGCAGGCAGGATTAATACCAAATTAGGATACTAATAAAATATTAATAATGAATGACAGAATAATAATGAGAATGAGAATTTGGATGGGAAGCGAGTGTTTATATAGGGATTTTGGGGAGAGTGGGGAACAACTGATAATATGTTTAAATCATGTAAATGCAGTTGTGGAAGGAAATAGGAAATAAGTTTTGAGGAATTTATTTACAAGGATAGGAATCTTTTAGGAAGGATCTGCAGGATCATTACAACTTTATTACTGTAAGTGTCCTTGTAATTAGTAAAGTTTTATACTCTAAATTAGGAAATGCGAAAAATGTCAAAAAGATAAAGGGTGACTTACTCGTAGAGACAGTGTCCAGTAAACAATCCAGGCATTTAATGAAATTACAGCGTTTTGGCGAGTTTGAATGTACTGTTGAACCCCATAGCGTTTTAAATACAGGTAAAGGGGTCGTGTTTTGTCGAGATTTACTTAATTGCTCAATCGATGAAATAAAAGATAATCTAAAAGAGCAAGGAGTTATAGATGTTAGACGAATAAGGACGAAATGGGAAGGAGAATTCAAAGACACCCCAAACCATGTACTAACATTCAATGTACCGCAACTACCAAAAATTATCCATGCAGCTTTCTACCCTTTGCAAGTACTTCCGTATATCCCGAATCCACTGAGGTGCTTTAATTGCCAGAAATTTGGACACTCTGCAATTAATTGTAAAAACGACCAGAGATGCGTGTGTGGGAAGACTCCTCACATTTGTGCACAGTGCGAGTTGCCAATTGAATGTCCCAATTGCAAAGGGCCACACAAGGCAACTTTGAGATCCTGCTTGGTATTCCAACATGAAATGAAAATACCGGAAATCAAAGTACTATACAAATTATCGTACCAGGAAGCGAAAAATGAGATTTCTACATTAGTAACACCAAGTAGCACATACGCACAGATAACATCATCTTCAACATCTCTATCAATGAAAACTGTTGTGCCTGAAATTATGAAGATTATCAAGGAGGAAATGGGCCAAGTAATAAACATTCTTCTCGAAAAAATTATAGTTAATAATTCAAACGATGCTTGCGCCTAGCCCTCTAAAAGCATCTATTCCAGAAGGAAATGAACAAATTAAATCTACCACGCCACCTGAAGTAGATTGCATGGAGGCTGAAACACGTGGAGCCAAACGAAGAACTGGATCTAGTCACTCCATCACAACCACTCCTGATGAGGAGACAGTACTAGAGGCGAGACAAGAAAAAAAGAAGAAGGGGTGGCCAAAAGGCAAACCTAGAACACCTCGTCAAAGTACAAGTGATTCATAGGAACACCTTGACAAATAACCTGTGATAATTTCTGTGATATTGATAGAGTTTAATTTTACTTACCTATTTATCTGTGATATATATGTTTGTACGTTTATTTTTCTTTATGTCTTATATACACTATATATGTACTTATTTATTTATTGCACCTACAGCATTTTTATTTATATTTAGATTATCTGATAAAATACTCTGGACACATTCAACAGACGAAATTATTTAATTCAGTGGAATTGTAGAGGTATTTTGAAACGATATCCGGATATAAAAATGCTTTCACGCGAACTGGATCCAATGATGTTTTGCTTACAAGAAACACACCTCAAATCTGGACAGGCATATTCATTGAAGGGATACAACATTGTACGTAGTGATTTTACTGGTGAGCAGAGGACATGCGGCGGTGTTGCTATCATTAGTAGAAGTGACGTGCAATACAAAGTTGTCGCGATACGCAAAAAGAAATTCTTGGCAAGAATATGTAAATACAATCAACGTTCGTACTAGAAGTAGCGATGTTTGGAGAAAAGCCAAAGCTATAACAGGAAAACACTACGAAAGTATTTCTTCACTGCTAATAATAGAAGGAAAAAAACCTAACAAAAAGTGAAGATATTGTTGAAGCACTAGCACAACAATTTCAACAAAACAGCAGCTCAGAGAACTACACAGACGCATTCAGAGCAACTAGACTACTACAAGAACAAGAAATAAATTTCAAGACCGATGAAACATATCATTACAACCAGTCCTTTACACCTACCGAATTAAATAAGGCGCTCCATAATTGCAAAGGTACAGCTCCGAGGCCATATACTGTGGTATACATCATGCTTGAAACACTGCCGTTACCAAAAAAAGACGAATTGTTAAAAATATACAATGCAATATATGAAAAAGGAGCATATCCAGTACAATGGCAACATTCCATAATAATCTCACTTACCTGCTGTTTGAGTAAGATTTTGAAAAAATGGTAAAGGAAACGATTAAGTATGGATATTAGAATCACTACAACTTACTTCAAAATATCAAACCGGATACCGTAAATTTCATTCTACCGTTGATATGTTAGTTTATCTAGAAAATAGCTTTATAAATAGAAGCCACACAGTCTATGTTACCTTTGACGTGCATGAGGCTTACGAATTGATGTGGAGGTATAACGTAACAAAAACTTTGCATGACTGGAATATAAAAGGAAAATTACTGCAGATTGTGCAAAGTTTTATGTCTTACCGCAGTTTTGCTGTGAGAATTGGTAACACGATATTAAAAATATATATACAAGAAAATGGCATACCTCAGGGATCCGTATTAAGTTCCACCTTATTCATTATTGGTATTAATGAGCTACTAACTTTAAATGAACCAAATGTTCACAAATGTCTTTATGTAGACGACCTAATAATTCTTAGTTAAAATAATACTGATAATATCCAGCAATTGTGGGACAAGCCGATAAAATTGGCCTTAAATTTACTGAGCACGAAACCGCAGCAATACACTTTTGCAAGTTAAGTAAAGACCACAACGAACCAGTTTTACATATTAATGGTACACCAATTGCGCTAGTAGAAAGCATAAACATTTTAGGCATGATCTTCGATAAAAAGCTTTATTTTAAAGAGCATGTGGATTACATAGACACAAAATGTAAAAAAAGATTAAACTTAATCAGATGCCTAAGCAATATAAATTGGGGATCGAGTAGACAAACACTCATATAATTTTACCAATCATTCACATTATCCATTACAGACTATGGAAGTATAGTGTATTCTTCCGCCAGAAAATCCACTGTAAAACCGTTAGACACTATACACACGAACGGGATTAGAATGACAACAGGCGCGTTCCGAACAAACCCAACACTATCAATACTTGCAGATGCCGGGATTCCACCGCTATACATTAGGCGAAAAATTTTTTACTTCTCAATTATTTCATTAAAACACTAACACTACGGTCACATGTTAATCGCGAAATAATCGAAGATACCGATATTCAAGGAGCCTATGAAGTAAAGCCAACAGCAAGTAGACCAGCACTTATAAGGGCATTGGAAATAATAGAAGGAAACCACATCAGTGTACCGCAACTAATTGAGCACACTCTGCCTGAAAATGCCTATTGGATACCACTAAATACCAAATTTATATTTGACTTAACTGATTTTAAAAAACAAGATACCTTACTGCATACATATCATGCACACATATCCAAAATTGTGTCCAGCTATTCTACATATACAAAAATCTTTACGGATGGTTCCAAAACCGAACATGGGGTAGGAAGTGCGGTTTATACAAATGGAACATACCACAGTTGGTCGCTGAATAAAAGTACCAGTGTGTATAATGCAGAACCCTGCGCAATTTGGCAATCACTTTTGATCTGTAGTTACTACAATAATAACAACTTTATTATATGCACAGACTCGTTAAGTACTATGCAAGCACTACACAATCCAAATTACACTAAGGATCCTTTACTAAACATGGCCAAAGAACAATTGTATCACCTTAACACCAAATCTAAGAACATAGCAATAATGTGGGTACCAGGGCATATTAGAAGACCTGAAAATGAAAAGGTAGATGTTGCAGCAAGAAATGCTACTAAAATGAAAGTAGATGACATCGCAATCCACCCAATCGATTTTAAGAAACACCTAAAAGCCAAGTGTCTTGAGAAATGGGACTCACTGTGGAAACAATCAAATACGTTTTTAAGTAAAATCAAGAAACACACCACCCCTTGGAAAGTAACATGCCAATTAACGAGAAGAGACCAAGTTGTGCTTACCAGAATTAGAATTGGACACACGAACTTAACCCACAGTTTCTTACTAGGCAAAAGCGACAGAAAAATATGTAGCAGATGTAATGTTTATATAACACTGGAGCACATATTTATCGAGGGTCCAGAATACTCACATATAAGAAGAGAGCTAGGAATACGTAACAGCATGAAGAAGATAATAAACGAAGACAATAAATCAATAGAACTTACAATAAAATACCTAAAAAGGACAAACCTCTACGGTAGTATTTAAATAAGTATAAGAAAAAGGAGCAGCTTAAAAATGGCCATAAAACCATAGCAGTTGGGCCATTAACCATTAAAATTAAATAATAAAAAAAACAATAATAACAATAATACCGCCTCGAAGCTGAGATCCACCTTGACGTGGTGGGGGGGCTTAGTAGCCACTGTGTTGAAGCTAAGAGGTCTCAGGTCGTTAGTCTTCATTGTCACCACGTCTGTTGTCTATATCTTGTTTTATTGTTTGCTGTTTGGAGAGTAAACTTCATTACCAAATCGGAAATCTACGGTGTTATGCGATCTGTGCCAAGAGATGCATGGCTATACCTAGTTAGCCGTTAACGGAGCCTTCGAAATACCTGGTTTCCTCTCGTTGTAACAAGTTAAGCCTTGCTGCAACATTGGAGCACTGTTGCGATGGACCTTTAGTTCTTCCCCCACTCGTGGGAACTGTATGAATTTATCGCTTTTGTCTAATAAGGACCCATCCTCTAAAATGGGCGCGGTTAGGAAGGAGTCGCGTAAGAAAAGTTTAACGAGCGTGGAAAAAGTGGAAGATCTTCCCGGTTCCTCTATGTAAAAGGAAAAGATGGCGACTTTGCTAAAAATGTCACCATTTTTATTAGCGAAGGTGTTGAACGGATATTACGGTGTTACAAAACGTACAAAGAAAAACAAAGAAGGTAGTTTGCTTATATAAACAGTTGGAAACCTACAGTCCAGAAAACTTCTTAGTATGACACGCATTGACAAAGAAGAGGTTGAGGTTAGCGCGCATAATACACTTAACTATTCTAAAGGTGTCGTTAATTGTCCGGATTTTGCAAATTGTTCAATTGAGGAAATATTAGAAGGGCTAGCAGAAGAAAGAGTAATAGAAGTAAGAAACACATCTATGAAAAGGGAAAAAAAGTTAATGGAAACGAATAACTATATACTAACACGTAACCGTTCCACAATACCTACTTCTATTATCGGTGGGATCCACCCTCTGCGAGTAAGACCCTACATACCTCTACCTCTTAGATGTTTTCGATGTTTGAAGTTTGGTCATACTGCTAAAGTGTGCACACAAGCCCAGATGTGTGAATGTGGAGAGACACTACATGAAAGAGAGGAATGTAAAAAACCTACGTATGTAAGTTACAAAGGTCCACACTCATCTCGATCGCGCGAATTCCCTACCTATAAGCAGTACAGGAAATTAGAACTACCAAGAAACTCGCATACTCCGAAGCAAAACAAGAAACCAATCTCTCACCCGTAGTAGCAAGTAAAACTTTTGCTCAAGCTGCTGATGGCTCTACCAGTCTTTCCACTAAAAATCAGGAAAATCTGTCGGATATAATACCACAAATTAAAAATATAGTAAAGAAAACGGTTAAAGAGGTACTGACTGAAATAGTAAAATCAAATGAATGTCTTCCCAAGTTAGCTGCGCTTACAGAAACCACGCAAATCGGATTGACTGACAAGCCCCATTTTGATCCTATCGAAACAGCACACAATTCAAAAAGTACACCAAAAGATCACAGTATAACATCTTCGTCAAAAGAGAACCAACTAGAGTTATTAAATTTTGATGAAATGGACGTAGATGCAATATCCAAGAAACGAAATCTTTCAAACTCTCCAACGTTATCAACTGAAGGAGAAGAAGATTTCGATCCAAACTATCGACCCTAAAGAAAGAGCGCAAACCAGAAAGAAAGGATGGCCTAAGGGAAAACGCCCAAAGCTATCAAATTAGTGATAAATACTAACTGTGATATACCCTAGTCATTACACTATCTGTGATATGTCTAGTCATTATGTTTACCTTATACATTAGTTTTAGATTTTTTACATTTATTTATTTATTTTTATTTTTTCCCATATCTTTTTTATTCTAGTCATATTTATTTACATTTATTTTACTAAAAACTATAATTAAAATTCGAACCTTAAAACGAAATTTTACTGCAGTGGAATTGCAATGGGCTAAAAACACACTAATGCGAATTAAAGATGCTCATAATAGAATACAGGCCTTTTTGCCTATGTATTCAAGAAACCCACTTAAAAGAACAACAAAAATAATATCCCACACCAGAAAATTAATATCATTACAAGACTGCAGGCAATTGCAATAGCCATCATGTACCCCATAAGAATCACGATCTGTAATATGTATCTCCCCTCATTCTGTTGGAATAACAATGACATTGAAGAAATTATAGCACAATTACCAACACCTTTTTTTGCTAGTAGGCGAATTCAATGCGCACTCAACAGGATGGGGATCTACACATACTGATTTACGCGGGCGCATAGTAGAAGATATAATAGAGGATAATAATCTCACCCTCTTAAACGCATGTAAGACCACCCACGTGAACACAACAAGCAACACTTTCACTGCTATCGACTCAGCTATTTCAACGTCAACCGTGGCAAAGAACTTTAATTGGGAAACAGCATCTGATCCTTATAATAGCGACCACTATCCGTTTATTATGACTTCTAACAATCCACAAAAGACCAACAATGTACCTAAAAATAGTTACTGAATAAAGCAAATTGGGATACTTACAAACGATGCGTGCAATATACATGTAATATAAACGAAAACGATACCTTGGATAACAAAATTCAACAATTCACAAACCACCTAATTACAGCGGCAGAAATATCCATCCCGAAAAATATGGGAGAAAGAAAGCCAAATAGTGTACCGTGGTGGACAGATGAAGTTAAGACTGCCGTGGAAATGAAAAAATACTATTTTAAGGTATTCAAACAGCGCCCTACAATTGAAAATTTTATTTTATTTAAAAAATCCCGTGCAAATTCCAAAAGGATAATTTTAAACGCAAAGAGAAACTCATGGACAAATTATGTAAGCACCATAAGCTGCAAAACGATGACTAGTGAGATATGGAGAAAATCCAGAAATATAGTTGGTAAAACGAACTTCCCACCCACGCCTATAATTATAGCAAACGGTAAAACAATTCAAATTGAGTACCACATTGGTGAAGCATTAGCTTCCCAATTTGAAAGAAACAGTGGCTCTGAAAATTATTCTAATACCTTTCTACTAGTAAAACAACGAAATGAAATCGTTATAAACTTTACTACCAACGACCACCACAATTACAATGATAATTTTACGATAAATGAATTTCACACAGCTTTACGTAACACAAAAGACATAGCACCCGGATCAAACGGAATCGTGTACACCATGCTGAAGGAACTCCCTGAAACTGAAAAAGAAAAATTATTAAACGTGTACAACGAAATATATAAAAAAAGATACTTACCCTGCCCAGTGGCAATACTCTGTAATTATACCCACACACAAACCGAATACAGACGCCATACAACCCGCAAATTACAGACCCATTGCACTGACGTCTTGCCTAAGCAAGCTGTTTGAAGAAATGATCAACAACAGATTAACCTGGTTTATAGAATCAAACAATCTCACATCAAAGCATCAAGTATGTTTTAGAAAACAACTCTCCACATAGGACGAGCTAGTATAGTTCGAACACTTTATGTTAGAAAGCTTCTTAAAAAGAAGCCACACCGTTGCTATTAGCTTCGATATACACAAAGCCTACGAGCTTATGTGGAAGTACAACATCATTCATAAACTTCACTAGTGGGGCATGAAAGTTAATTTACCGCAAATCATCAAAAGCTTCCTGTCTCACCGTAGTTCGTAGTGCGCTTTGGAAACCAATTCTCAAAAACTCGGGTATTAGAGAACGAAACTCCCCAAGGGTGTGTACTTCGCTGTTCACTATTTTTAATCGGAGTAAACGATCTGGTTGAATCAATTCAGTTTCCAATCCGCAAACGCCTCTACGTAGACGATTTAATGATTTTCTATGAGAGCCATTCAATGGAAAACATGCAAATAAACCTAAATAAAGCAGTCGCCGAAATCGAAAGAAAAGTAGAAGAAATGGGATTGCAACTATCTGGAAACAAAACATCTGCAATTTACTTCTGCAGGCTAAGACACGAGCATGATGAGCCACAAATAATTTTAAAAGAATCTGCTATCCCATTAGTACAAAATTTAAAAGTACTAGGCATTATCCTAGATAAAAAACTGTATTTTAAAGTACATCTTAAATATATTGTAAACAAATGCAAACAAAGGTTAAACTTTATAAGGTGTATGAGTAGTATACACTGGGGCTCAGAAAGACAGGTGTTAATACAATTACATAAAGCTTGTGTGTTGTTTATAATAGATTACGGAAGCGTCATTTACTGATCCGCAAGACCAACTCCTTTGCAACAACTAGACCGTATCCACACACAAGGAATTAGGGCGGCCATTGGAATTTTCCGCACGAGTCGCCTACTCTCGATTTTTGAAGACGCGGGAATTCCACCGTTGATCACTAGGCGACAAATCCAATTGGGCAACTACATCGTCAAAATGAGTGCATCGCCAAAAAAACCTGAATTATGAAATATTAAATGACAAACAAATTATAAATGAATTCGCAAAACGACCAACCGTGAGTAGACCCGCAATTGTTAGAGGGCAAGAACCAATTTCCTATTTAGTAATTGAGATTCCTGCTCTGTTTACATACTCAGAACATAAAATACCACCTTGGGTAAACTTGAGAACAAAATATATTCTACACCTCACAAGAATGAAAAAAGAAGCAACTCTATCAGCGCAATACCAAATGCATGCAAGAGGAATCATGCAAGAACATCCACAAGCTAAAATCATTTATACAGACGGGGCCAAGACGCTAACAGGAACTGGAGGCGCACTAGTTTTTGACAGACAATGCCACACCTGGTCGCATAACCATATAAGCGGCATACAAATAGTCGAGTTATATTCCATCTGGCAATCCTTACTACTATGCAAACACGACACAAACAAGGAGTATATTATTTAAGTCGTCCTCTTCTTCGGACATCGCTCTTTCAGTATTGGAAGTCATCCTCATGGGAATGGAGTTATACATTCCGAAAAAACAGTTCCGTGTAGGTCATTCACGTTCCCAACCCTGGTTCAATAAGGCTTGTTCTGATGCAATATCTTTAAAAATAAATGTTACATTAAATGGAAATCTAATAAATCGGTTGACAGTCATGTAGAATACGTTGGTGCTAGAAATATCTGCAAAAGTGTCATCACTAAAACTAAAAAGTTGTTCGAACAACGAAAATGCAATGAACTAGCTACATCTCCTTTAGGCAGTCGTAAATTTTGGTCTTTAGCAAAAGCCATTAGTAAAAACTTTCGAACATCTTCATCCCCCCCCTGACATCTATTGACCATTGGTAGTTGCTGATTCTGTAGACAAAGCCAACGTTTTTGTGGATTTGTTTGCATCAAACTCGTGTCTCAATGATTCTGGAAAAGATGTGCCCATAGTCAACTCTTCTTCATACGTTATGAAACCAATTCATTTTCGGTACAAGCTCTTGGAATCGATCATCAGTAGGCTTGATCTCAATAAGGCGACTGGCCCAGACGGTATCCCAGCTATTGTCCTAAAGAAATGTTCCCCCGAACTAGTACCAGTAATATCTAAGCTCTATACGATCTCTATATCTTCTGGGGAATTCCCTTCATCATGGAAGTTAGCAAATGTTCAACCTGTTCCCAAAAAAGGTGATAAGACCGATCCTTCAAATTACAGACAAATTGCTATCACTTCCATTTTGTCTAAAATCATGGAAAAAGCCATCAATCAGCAACTGCTCACGTTCCTTGAAACTAACAAACTCCTTAGTGCCCACCAATATGGGTTTAGGCAAAGTCGTTCAACAGGCGATCTTCTTTCATATGTGACACAAGTTTGAAACAATACTGTAGAGCAGTCCGGTGAAACAGTTGTAGTCGCTTTAGATATCTCAAAAGCATTTGACCAAGTTTGGCATAAGTGTTTACTTGCCAAACTCACCTCGTTTGGGTTAAATGATACGCTCATCAACTGGGTTTCTAGTTTCCTTGATAAAAGACGAATACGTGTCGTAGTTGATGGCTTTTTTTCAAAAGAAGTTAGCATTCACGCGGGCGTACCACAGGGATCCGTTATAGCGCCTACACATTTTCTGCTGTACATAAACGACCTTATTTCTTTAACAACTAACCCCATCCATTGCTTTGCTGACGATAGAACTCTTCACTGTAGTTCATATCAGTCTACTCATAGTGATAATCCACCTTCTATGTCAAATCAAGAAATTAAAGCTGAAATGGCAAATTCAATCGACAAAGACATTCAACGTATTCTCGAATGGGGAAGCAATAATCTAGTTAAATTTAGTGCTAACAAAACTCAGTGTTGCCTTATGTCCGCCAAAAAAGATCGATCATTTCCTGTTGTAAGTATGAATGGCTCAGTTCTTAAGTTTTCAGACTCTATTACTCTGTTGGGTATGACTGTATCTTCAAATCTCTCATGGGTTGATCATCTTCTGTCAGCTACCAAAACAGCTGCTTGTAAAATAGGCTGTTTGTACAGATGTAAGCACTCCTCCTGCTGTATAAGGCCCAAATTCGGCCTCATCTGGAATATAATTCTCACCTTTGGGTTAGTGCTCCCCAATACGCTCTCGATATCGTTGATCGTATTCAAAAGAGAGCGATTAGGCTTATAAATGACCCGTCCTTAATTTCTCACATACAGTCCCTTGAGCATAGAAGGATGGTTTCAGTTCTTTCTTTGTATTATCGTTATTACAACGGCTATTGTGCTGGTGAATTACATTCTTTGATACCATCTCCGGCTATCTTTGCGAGAAACACTCGGTTCCCTCATTCACATCATCAGTATGCAGTATATCGTACCAAACGGGCGAATCCACATTTTTCTACACGGCTTCTAAACTCTGGAATGATCTCCCTAGTTCCTGTTTTCCTCTCACTTATGATATGAGAAAATTTAAGGTAGCTGTTCATAGGCATCTATTGGCAATTCCTTATCCCTCTATCCATCCTCCTAAGTGTTCCTGAGTGCTTTAGCACGATAGGCCTTATTTAGCCTGTTCAGGTCCACAATCATAAAAAAAAAAAAAACGACTCATTAAGTTCTATACTAGCTATTCAAAATCAAACCATCGACAAACATACCTTATTGAATATGATCAGAGAGCAGCCTTTGTACTTAGAATATAATACAACGAAGAACGTCTGTCTAATGTGGGTAACGGGGCATGCTGGCATTCACGGCAACACATGTGCTGATACATCAGCAAAACATGCGGCAAATCTTCTTACAATAGACGAAATGAGCGTCTTACTAAACGATCTAAAAACATTTATTAACAACAAAATTAAATTACAATGGCATGACATTTGGGAGAAGAAAAAATGTTGCAATAAACCAACAGAGGCCGCGACTACCTATCTGGCACAATCAATTTAACCTAACTAGACGAGAAGAAGTTATTATGACTAGACTTCGAATTGGGCACACCAATATTACACAATTACACCTACTAGGAAAATCCCCACAAGAAATATGTAGACATTGTAACAAAAAAGTAACATTACTACATACACTTATAGACTGCCCACTATATCATGAAAATAGAGAACATTTACTACCTAATAAGCAATTAGAACGTATAGTAATCAATATCCTAGAAAGTATTAAGAAGGTGCTACGGTTTTTGAAAGAAACGAGACTGTATACCAGAATTTAGTTACTAAACGAAAGAATACAGGCACAAAAACTATAGCAGTTGATGCCTTAAAGATAAAAAAAATGGAGCGCTAGATAATGCCCAAAAATTGAATATTACCATACCACGCATGTTCACACAATCAATAACGGAATATCCACCGTGAAATGCACCTAAACTTACGATTCGACTAGATCTGTCAAAATACCCAAAAGATAACACACCAAATGAATCTTATAAGAATATGTTTAACGATATAGTCGATAGGTCCAAGTTTAATAAAATAATATATACATATGGATCAAAAACATCAATCGGAGTCGCTAGTGCCATTTATATGAAAAATGTAAGCCATTATTGGACACTTAACCCACTAGCAAGTGTTTTCTGTGCTGAATTACATGCAATCTTCCAAGCAAGATTATATATAAACCATGTAAATGTTCGTAACAGTGCAATATGCACTGATTCACTAAGTTCAATTTCCGCCCTCACAAATAACGAGCAATCCAATGATCCCTTGGTTAAAATTATCAAAGCTTTACTGTATAACATTAATAAAGATGGAAAATTAGTAAAATTGTATAGATTCCTGGGCAGGCAGGAATAGTTGGAAATGAACGTTCAGATAGAGCAGCGTGTGAAGGAAGTAATACCTTAGGACAAGATAATATTCCACTGCACCCTAATGATTACAAAAGATATTTAAAATTAAAAATAAATCAACTTTGGTAATTAGAATGGAATAAGTCGAAAACACAATTAAAACAAATAAAATATTCCATCAAACATTGGAGAAACGAATATAAATTAAAACGCTGAAAACGAGTGGTCCTGACTAGAATGAGAATCGGTCATACCAATCTAACTCACTTACACTTACTGGGGAAAGTTAGACCAAAATTATCTAATCTGCAAATAACAGTTCCCACATACTGTTAGAATGTCCACTATATGAGGATCTACGAAAAAAAATAGGTGTCCCGAATACATTTGTTTCGATTTTTTAGGAAAACGAGACTGATATTAATAAGCTGTTAACATACATAAGGAGAGTGAATTATTTAAATATATCTAGATTTTAGTAAAGATAAATAGCTAATGGCCGCTGCAGCCGATGCTATATATAATAATAATAAAAATATGAATAAATAAATGCCTTTATTTAATCAATCACTACTCACCATATGTCTAGATTAAGGAATATCAATTTTTGGTATCTTTATCGAACAGTCAATCATTATCAAACTTCACATATTTAATGGACAGAGAATGTTCCTACGAAATCCTTTTAATTTCATCTGTCGGTAGCCTTTAACATAATGAAGAAAAATGCAAATTAGTTTATAATAGCCATTACTGTCATGTGTATTTGAACGCCCTATATATATGTACGCATTTTTTTTTCTTTTTAATCTTTTTTTGCTAATGCCTCAATTTACGATAACGAAACTTGGGTTTTTTTGTGTTCATCAATGTAGAAGTGAAAGTAACTATAGATGTTTGATGTCTCTAAGTTGTAGTGGTTTTCGAATTAAACTTTTCGTATTGCAATCAAGATTTGATTTCTGAAATTGGCAATTATAGCTTCTATGGATTAATTAATTGCAAATATGAAATTTTAAAGTTGAATCTAAATTAGTTTTTCTGTAAGTTTTTATAAAAGGTTTTGTTAAAATAAGTTAAGTAATTATCATTATCGTTTAAGAAATAAACGACAATTTGCACTTGAGTCGTGCACGTCGCAGTCAGCAGTTTTATCATGTTGAGAAAAATGGTGCAATATTATCGAGAGGGGAAGAAGCTTTTTTTGCCCACTTTTGGAGGAGTTGTTTGCAACTAAAATCACCCATTTGGTAGATATTTGTGTAGACGTTCATCCCTCCTGGTTATTTTGACGTTATGGACCGTAGGATCAATTTATAAACATTTCACTAAGTTTTGTGTTCATTTAAGTGCATCTTAGTGGTGGTTCGAGTTCGAGTGAAGGCACAACGTTTTGTTTCCCCCCGTAAAAGAATATCAGCTGCAACAGCACCTTTCAACGGTTCGCGGTTTCTATCCGCCACCGTATCATGAGCCCATGATAATTAACTATTAAGCATTAAGTGACACAATAAGGGCTCAGGAACATATCCGGGTATCAGCCAGGGGTTTTACAAAATTACAAGAACTCCTAACAAATACGACAATAAATAGGTAGTTAGCAAACAATACAAAACATATTCACTTCAGTAAACACTCAACTTTTTAAAATAAATACATTGTAACAACTAGAGACCACCCTTGTGCAACGTCTACCGCACTACTGATGTTATTCTAGACCACCCTCAATATAACCCTCGATTTGCTTTTGAATTATCACGGGTCGGCTAGATACTAAGCTTTTGTTAAATAACGGTGTCAATCATAATGATCTTTTTATACTTAGCATTCACAATTTAAGGTAATGATTTTACGCGACAAAACTGGATTACGAACTGAACATTCTTTAAGTCAATATTATTAGTAATATTTATATCGATATTGCTGTAGAATTTTATTAAAACTAACAATTACATAATAAAAAGAAAATAATCTTTGTATGCTATTTACAAGTCAGTAATTGCCTATGGCATAATTCTCTGGGGTAGTGCCGCACAATATTTACATCATTTGGAAGTAATACAAACATCTATATTGAAAGTATGCCCTTTCTAAACTAAACGGTATTCCAGCAACCTTCTGTTTCGTTAATTTGAAACAGGACCGAGGCGAATTAAAGACAAAATCTTGTTGTAATAAATGTAAATTGCAGTTTGCTTCTCCAGGAGAAATAACATACATTAATAGAAACATCGCAGATACGAATTTTTATAACTTTAATATCGTACAGCGTTTTGGTTCTTTAATGGGCGTTATTAATAATTATTTACGGATAACTTGCAGCACTTGCTTGTGCTGTAAAGGTTGATCAGCGTTCACCCTTTTGCTGTCAATCACCAACGCTCACTATCACGCCTTCGTCTCTTTTCTGCGCAGGCGTAACTTAACCTACATATAACTTAATACAATATACAAGGTAATTTTCATAAAAGCATTTATACAGGGTACTGCAGAGTGATAAATCTCTTATACTAAATTGATATAAACTTAAATTTCTGTGCTCATTCACGAGGGGTCACAGAATAAAATTAGGAAAAGCAGTCATTTGCTCTTAAGATTAAGAAATCTAAGTTTATTTATCTTATCTACCGTTTATCGAGCAATCATCTTATTTTAAATAGTAGATGTGCTACTGAATATTGAAATTTAAATCCAGAAAATATAAAGGTGACAAGAAAATTATTATTAGCATTGGTTGAACATTTTTAGTAATTATAATTAGTGATACAATGATCAAAATGATCTCATTTAAAGCACGCCGTTGGAATCATAAGACCTACATATATAAGAGACCGTCTCGACTTCGACCCTTGAGATACTTTGTACCGCATCGAGCATTGTAGGATAAGTCTCAAAATATCGTTTTTTAAAAAAGATAAATAAAAGTCCAACATCAGTAAATCTGGAGACCTTCAATTCTTATAGGAGGGCGAGGAGGGCGATTTTTTAAAGGTTAGGGATTTCTTAGTACCTGTATATTCGTGACATTGGAAAAACGACGTCTAAACATTAAATACTTTGGTGAAAACCAGAAACCTGTATATCTTTTGAAACTAAAGATATTTAAAAAACACTTAAGAAAATTTTAGTTGGAATTTATTTAACCACAATGTAAATAAAAACAATTATAACAATTTAGAAAACATTAACGTCGAAGACAAACTGACTCAAGCGACAAACATTTTTTTAACTATTATAATTAGTGGTATAAATGTTAAAAATAACCTTCATTCAATATACAGCGTTCCTCGCACAGACTACTTTGCTACTTGTACTTATACGCTGCTCCGTCCTCCGACCTGCCGCCCTTGGTGCATGCCGAACTGCCACTTGAACATCGTCTATGTATAACAGAGCTCAGCGGTGCTGAAATCTGAGGCTGAATGCACGTAAGTCAAAACACACATCATTTCAAATACGCCGGTTGAACGATGTCACGCCAAGGTGAACGCCCGTATTCACCTTTCATTTACTCCGTTGAATAGAAAGGTACTTTCCTAAATTCTGTCAAATGCAGGAAAATCATTTTCATAGCGCAACGGGTATAAGTCCAGAACCTTGTAAACGATATTCCACCTACGCTTAGTATACCGACTCCACATATACGCCTACAACTGGTAAAACCAAAAAGTGCAGGAAGCAGCAGATTGACCGCAATCAGATATATCAGATTCGGTCACCTAGTTCATTAAAAGAAACGCCGCACGTCGCGTAAACACGTGAGTAATACGTTTTAATTAGAATACGTAAACCACCGCCGTCCTAACCGTTCACCCATCGGGAGAGATCCAGTAAATAAGGTTTGTCCGTTTTAAACAATTAGAATAATTAGAATAGATCCATCACCGTAGTTATAAATCTCGTGTACATAATAAGATTAGTGCACTTTAAAATATACGCAAAATAGAAGTAAGACTGCATAAGCGTTTGCTTTTAGTAAAAAGTGAAATATAAATGCTATATTGGATGTAATTTCCCAGAATTACTAAAGCTACCTTAATTAATAACCTCGTGTAAATAATTAAATTAGAATATGTGGACCCGGTACATATTTATTTAGTACTTAAATAAAGACATTTCAATATAAAACCAAACCGTAAAAGCTTTTATTTTATGAAGGTAAACTAAAACACGCATTTTTCGTTCACATATAAACCAGTCTCTTTAAAATATTTATTATATTAAAAGGCCTTCGCAAGTGTAAGGATTACACGATGTGCGCTATCTTATCCCCGCCATATGTTATCCAGTATTCAATAACGGCCTAACAATATTTCCTGCTTCCGATATCCACTGTAAAAAAACAGGGACGGCTTCTAAATATTTATTGATTCCTTTTGACAATTTATTTCAACTAAAATTGGAATAGGACGTAAACTGGGGTATTTATAAGTATAACCACCATTATTAACTATATTTTCACATAAAATCCAGGTGACCGAGTAAGGGGCAAGCCCACAGCCGTTACAGTTCCCGCAAGAAGAACGAGACAATCCAATCCCAATCCTGTTAAGGGTAACGTGTTTAATGTGTACAGAAGTAACATATTTATTTAATTTATCCTGCATATAAAATAGTTTTAAGTATGGATATTTAGTATGTAAAAATAAATAGACAATATACCTTTAAACGGTTATACGTCTATGGTTCAGTGTGGGCCAACCAATAGAGTAAGCCACCCGACATAAACGAACCACCCTTTCTTGCAGAAGCAAGAACCGACTGGGTGAGAACGAGGCAAACTTGAGTAAAGCCAATTTCATTCAAAAAAAGGGTGTTAAAACACATAAACACGGACACGCAGGTACATACGCATACTCGCACGCACAAGCACACGCACACGCACACGCACACGCACACGCACACGCACACGCACACGCACGCACACGCACACGCACACGCACACGCACACGCACACGCACACGCACACGCACACGCACACGCACACGCACACGCACACGCACACGCACACGCACACGCACACGCACACGCACACGCACACGCACAGGCACAGGCACACACGTACTAACGGACACACGCACACACACGCAAAAACGCATACACGTACACCCGCACACACGCTCATACATACATAAGCACACACGCGGATACGCAAGCACGGACATACCCATGCACACATACGTTCACAAGCACTAAAGCACACACGCACATGCGCGCACACTTACAGACGCACACACGCACGCACGCACACACGCACACACGCACACACGCAACCACGCACACATGCTCACACACGTACACCCACACACGCACAGACAAGCTCACGCATATACGCGTACACATGAGTACATGCACACAAGGGCATATGCTCGCACGCACACACTCACTCTCTTATACCCGCACACACGCATCCACGCACACACGCGCCCACGAACACACGTACACGCGCACACACGCACACAAGCACACACGCACACACGCACACACGTACACATGCACACAAGGTCGCTCAAATGGTGAGGGAATGCTTTGTATGGGAAACAATAGTGTCGAACATAACTGAATTCTGTTCAACCACGTTAAAGAATTATCACAAGAATGTAACATTTTTTTAGATGATCTCTTATCAGAATGTGAGTTCGGTAAAGCAGCACAGTTATCGAACAAACCAACCGCGCCGGGAATAGACGGATTAACATAAAATTTTTAGCTCGCGATTAAAATTGGTGAAATCTATTTCGAAGTTGCCACACTTAGTCTAAAAACCAAAAGCCCACCTAAATCAAACTAAAGTAATTATCATTCTAATTAGGAAAAAGGGAAACGATACCTTGTTAGACAACTGGAGGCCAGTTTCTATATTAACCCCTGACTACAAAAATTTATACAGAGTCTTATCCTTGAGAATTTCAGCCGTTATTGGTACCATAGTAGATCCAACTCAAAGTCATGGCATACCTGAAAGATCAATTTACGATTCACTTCATCTCCACAGGGACATACGTAATCGACATCGCGAATAAAGAGAACTTTCCACTGGCAATTCAGAATTTAGACCAAAAATCGGCTTTTAATTGCGTTGGTCATAATTGCATTCCTTTATTATGAAGCAATTTAATTTTGGAAATTATTTTTTATAAGCGGTACAAACCTTATACCATAATGTAACTTGCCACATAAGAATAGGTCAACTACTTCCGTCAGGGATGCTCCTTGTCCCGAACCTTCTATTCCTTAGCCTTAAAACCATTCCTGTCATGAAAAGCATCACTTGAAGGTGCCATGATAAATCACAATACTAAACTAGCAGTGAGTGCATATGCTGACGATCTATTAATTTTTACGTCACACGAGAGTGATTTTCAAACGCTTAAATCAAATTATGAACAGTTTTCGCGACCATCCGGATCCAAATTGAACAGTGAAAAATCAATCGGCTTCTGGACAGGAGAATGGTGTAGTAGAGCAGGCAGGCCGCTTGGCTATCAATTCATCAATGAGAACATCAAAATTCTCGGAGAGAACTTCACTGATAACAAAAGAAGGGTTGCTGACCACATGTTTAATTAGCTTGAGGAGAAAATTACGTAAGCGCTTGCTAAATTGAGGAGCCGTGCTCCTTTTGCTTCAATGATGGCAAAGAAAATAGTTTATTATGTATGTCTATTGCTCCAAAAGTCTGGCATTTCTTACAAGTGGTATCACTAAGATCAATCAAGGGCGTTTCGAAAGTTGCTAGTTAGATTCATGTGGTCCGGTAAACATTGGTGCAAAGTAGAAGATTTATGTTTGCCAGTAGAATACGGAGGATTAGGTCAAGTTAATTTAATAGCGAAAGCTCACACCTTAGAACGTTGACGGGGCAAAGATCCTTACTGAATAAAGAAGAACAAAAATGAAAAATTAAATATAATAAAATTAGTCTGGAAAGAATAATAGTAAACGCCAACAAATATGAAGTAAAATGGCAATGGTGTACCATAGAAAAGAAGATCTATACAGAATTTCACCGTATGTACAATCTCTCAAGGATAGCAGTCGTTAAAACGGAGGCAAAATTAAACAATTTTCCAAGAGGATTGAGGGACATCCAAATATTTCCACAACAGAGTTTGCTCTTATTAAACAAAGAAAACATCCGTTATTCATTAATTACTGGTCTAATACACATTTCAGTATCCTATTTTATGAGCAATACTGAATGGATGAACGAAGTGGCATTTTCATCAATCTTACGTGAAGTTTCCAACAATATAAAAGAGGAGTTATTAAAACAATATCGACAGATGAAGGATTTCTTTGACAAGCAGTAGTAGTAGTAGCAATCAAATGCGAAATAAGGATCACACAAACGAACCGTTGCCACTTATTTTCACTAATCTGCACAAAAAAAAGTAGTAACAAAAACACATGAGAAACGTCGTAAATTAGTTTTTAGTAAAGAATAACTGGAGGTCATTAAACATATGAAATTTAATTTTTAGAGTTGGCTTTTTACGTTTCTCAAACTGTTGTATTAATAGCAGGCTGATGTTTATGTTTTAATTTTTCAACTTTGACAAAATTGTTTACAACATCTTTAACAATTCTTACAAATATTACTACTGACGAAGATAACTGTAAGTATTATCGAAACGTTTAGATTGTATAATTTAAATACAGCTTTAAAAATCCCAAAAAAGATAAGTATTTTAAAAATATGCTAGTTTAAAGGAAGATACTGCACTTACAGAGTGCGCAATAGAGGCACACTTTAAACCTTTAACACACCCATTGAAACAACTGATTCTTCACAATCCGAGATGAGTATAATTTTCTTCTTGTTAATAGTTTCATACGATAGTTTTTGAGCCCATCTTTGTAGGTCGGCATGGTCCTTTACGTGTGTAGAAATAATTTGTAATTATCCCTTGTTTATCCATAAGTATATACCATTCCTGCTTATCAAACACCATTCCATTACACATAGATTCACCAAGTATCACCACTGGTTGAAAATTGAATTGGGGTGACAGACCGAAACTAACATACTTCGATTTGCTTTTATTTACAAAATACTGCACATTGTAATATTGTATATAAAATAAGAATAAATTTCAACTACACTACTGGTAATTATTAATTGTTAAACTTTTTTCGGCTATAAAACTAATCAACCAAAAAAAATTTTTTTTCAATTCCTAATCTTTGTTACGTCACTGCTAATTAATTATATTTTCATTTATTGTAACAATTGATCAGACTCCTTTATCTCTTTATGGGTCAATCGATCGTGCCCACCACATTTGGCGCCAATTTGCAACGGGCGTAGTACCCTTAGATACTACTTTTGTTGATTTAACCCGCTGCAAAGAAAAATATTTGAGTTCTTTTAAACTTTTTTATAACTCCAACATTTCTGAATAAAATTTAATACCTGAGATGATTATTTTTTATTACGTTTAATTAAAACTGAATGGGTTCAATTTATAAAGATATCATTTACTAGTCATTTTTACTCCGCTTGCTAATTAATTTCGGTTTGCGTAAATGAATTTTAAGCTTTATGTTTACTAACTCCTTTCTTGATTGGTTGCAACGGCTAGCTCAAGTTAATATAAAGAAACGATTTCTGTTATCATTGCCCAAAATTATGCTCATTTCGATTTATTTATTTATCTGGATTCCTATTGGGTTGACTTCTTTCTGCATTTATATGTACAATATTTGTGTAAGCTTTTAATATTAATAATCTTTAGCAATAAAGCTAAATTGAATTTTATACTATATATATATATATATATATATATATATATATATATATATATTTGTAAACAACGCATTGATACATTTTCGTTCAGATTTGGAATTTAATTATATGAGTATAACGTTTAATTTTGTTTCATTGCCAAAGATTATTAATATTAAAAGCTTACTCAAATATTGAATATATAAATGCAGAAAGAAGTCAACACGATAGGAATCCAGATAAATAAATAAATCGAAATGAGCATGATTTTGGGCAATGATAACACAAATCGTTTCTATTTATATTAACTTGAGCTAGCCGTTGCAACCAATTAAGAAAGGAGTTAGTAAATATAAAGCTTAAAATTCATTTACGCAAACCGAAATTAATTAGCAAGCAGAGTAAAAATTAACTAGTAAATGATATCTTTATAAATTGAACCCATTCAGTTTTAATAAAACGCAATAAACGCAAAAAAAAATAATCAGAAATGCAAACCGGATTGGACGTGGATGACTGGTTCCTTGGCCTGCACGTTCACCGGATCTAAACCCTATGGATTATTTTTGGGGTCATTTAAAAGAAATGGTGTATTCGGAGCCAATTACAAACGTCCAACATCTCCAGCATCGAATTTTTGATTGCTGCAATTTAATAAGGGACGATCCGCAATTGATTTTTAACGTACGCCATCATGAAAAGAATTCGTAAATGCATAGCAGTCAACCGTGAACAATTCGAACATTTAATCAACTAATTTGCTTGTTAATTAATACTTTGTTTAACTTAATAAACTCTTTGATAACTATGACTTTTAGTCCACGGCCCACTTACTAAATTTTGGTGCAGTGGTACTTAATTGACCGTGATTGATGAAATTGCAAATAACTTATAAACGGTTTACTTTATCAACTTCAACCAAGAGAACCTAATTTGTAGAAAATTGAATAACGAACCCAAAAAAGTCACCAAAACACCTAAACCTGAAAAATCACACACAAATAAATTGGAATAGAAAGTATACTTCCAGTCTATTCATAGACAACCCAATCAAACCAGAAATATCCTCGTCAACAAAGAAATAATTTTCATTAGAGATAGTGTTTTGAAATTCCTAAAGGTTTTCGAGTTATTTCAAAATTCAACTTTGAGGGCCTGTCACTTTGTAGCCATACATTTTAGAGAAAAATTTTATCTGAGTTTTCGTCTTCAATTTATGTGTAGAATATACACTTGAAGTAGGGTACGTTTCTTTGGTTCACGTTATATACAGGGAGTATTTTTAGCATGGGCCATCGGAAAGGGTGTGATACAACTCGCGAAAATAAATATTTTTACTCTGTAAATTTTTCATTTGGCGAGTAATTTTCGAGATATAGCAGATTTAAAGATTATTCTTGAATTTACGATATTTCATAATTTTTGCTAGCTAGAGTTGTTGACAAAAGTAGAAACATCTATGGAAACTACTTAAAAAGGACTATAAATTTTATTTGAACATAGTTTTTATCTGACGTTACAATACAAAATGGCGGCCAAATTTGCGTCTTCAATTTTTTCTCAAAAACGGCTCCACGGATTTTTTTCAAAATGTAACGTCAATAGTTCACAGTAAGACTTACTTTTTGTATCTGAAATAATTTTTCGTAATTCTTCAAACTAAGGACTTACCTACCTAGGAAGTTTAAAATCCGTACTGGCATCTAAATTATTTCTAATAAATTTAATATTTAATCGATAGAAATAGAATTTAGTTTTATTTAATTGGTTTTATTTAATAATTAAACTTTTTTTTATGATTTATCTACAATATTGCTCAAAATGCCCTCCGTTTTTTTGTACGCAAGCTTTACAACGATTAAGAATTTCTGCACTAATGACCATTTTTAAGATTTCAGGGTTATCTCTAACTTCCCTAACAGATACCATAATTCTCGCAATCAATTTCATCTCCTTTCGAATTTTTGTCTCATAGACCATATTCTTCATCATACCCCAAACATAGAAATCCAATGGATTTAAATCAGGAGACCGAGGAGGTCAAGCAACCGGTCCTGCTCGGCCAATCCATTTATTTGGGAACATCCCATCCAAAATGTATCGAACTAATCTAGACGAATGAGCAGGTGTACCGTCTGTTGAAACCATATGTTTTGTCTCAAAGGAATAGGCAGATGTTCAAGGAGATGTGATAATATTTCTTCTATAAAAACTGAGTACACTCTGGCTGTCAGTTTATTGCGTAATACGTATGGACCGATTAAATGACCTTTTATTATTCCAACCCACACATTCAGGGTAAAACGCTCTTGATGACCCCGTATGAACGTGTCATTAGGATTATCCAGGTCCCATAGATAACTATTCCGGGAATTAAAGACGCCATCTCGTCCGAATAGTGCTTCGTCCGGAAATAAAATGCGATGTAGAAAGCTTCTCCTAAGATTTCTTTGATTAATTATCCATCTATAAAATTCAATTATCGACTGAAAATCTTCTGGTTTTGGATGTTGTACTTTCTGAAGGTGGTAGGGGTACAAGTTTTCAGTTTCCAAAACTTTCCACATAGTTGAATGAGATACTGCTCTAGCTACTTTTCGCGTACTGGTACTGGGATCTGCAGCAACCATAGCCAAAATATTCTCTTCAACATCGGGATTTCTTACATATCTTTCTCGATTAATTCTTGTGTTACTATTGAAAGAACCAGTTTCGATTAGTTTTCGACAAATTCTTTCAAAATCTTGCGATCAAGCGTTCTACGATTAGAAAATCGTTCTCTATAAATGCGTACAGCTGGTCTTGCATTTCTACGAGATTCACCAAAGATTAATATCATGTCCACCTTTTTTAAATTGGAATAATTTTCCATCATTTGACAGCAGACAAGAACAACTACACTAAGTTAATAATCAGACAATTGATATTTCGATAAAAACAATTGAAGGATATAACCTGTACCTATTAGTAATTTTATTTTAACGATCGGAGTACACGATACTAAATATCTTACAAACAAATATAATCTACAATGAGGAAATTGCATATAATTTTTTTTGATGAAACCCCTTTAAAGTGATCCGTTAATTAGTAATTGATTATTGAAATATGGAATATAATTCAAAAATACAAGGTTGGCGAAAACGGTCTCTGATTGGTCAAACCATTTATGACGTCAAGATTCTGTAAACAGAAACAGATCACATATGTAAGACGCGAGCGGATAAGTAATAATTGTTCATTTCGCAATCATATGTATTTGTTATTTATCAAATTTAAAATGTTGTTAATATATATGTATTTGTATTGGATTTGCTTTTTTTATTCATTAAGAAACCTAATACTATTAAAATTCATTAAATATTGTAATAATCAATCATATCCAAATATTTCACACAGATTTTAAATAAGTTAAATTTAAACAAAACAAGTTATTGGGTTATGGGGTTAAAAATAAAAGATTTTAATTCATTTTTAGATACCTTATTTATGTACAAAAGTAACAACTACATTTTAATTTCTACATCTAAAAATGTAAGTATACACCAAATCCAAAGACGTCTCACAAAACAAATAATGCATTCATTGTGCGAAGTGGAAACAATGATTCTAATAAAAACATTAACATGTCACCGCTTATACTAGCATAACATCCACCATAAAATATCATAAGATATGAATTACTTATTCGGTAATACGGTTGCGTTTTAGCGCGAGGAGAATTATTTTGAATTTCTATATTTTCTTTACAGTAAAAATTCGTTCAAAATTTAAAATTTATATGGCAATTGACTTTTTACAACATGAGGAATTTCATAAGACAACAATAAAAAAATGTGCAACTTCATTATTAAATAAAAGCTTAAATCAATTGAATAAAAGTTATCGATTATATCTTAAAATTATTAAAAATAGTTTAGATACCAGTACGAACTTCCTAGGTAGGTAAGTCCTTAGTTTGAAGAGTTACGAAAAATTGTTTCAGACACAAAAAGTAAGTCTTACTATGAACTATTTACTGTTACGTTTTACAAAAAAATCCGTGGAGCTGTTTTTGAGAAAAAATTTAAAACGCAAAATAGATCGCCATTTTGTATTGACACGTCAGACAAAAACTATATTCAAATAAAACTTGTAGTCCTTTTTAAGTAGTTTCCAAAGATGTTTCTACTTTTGCCAACAACTCTAGGTATCAAAAATTATGAGATATCGTAAATTCAAGAATAATCGTTAAATTCGCTATATCTCGAAAATTACTCGCTAAATGAAAAAATTACAGAGTAAAAAATATTTATTTTCGCGAGTTCTATCACACCCATTCCGTTGGCCCATGCTAAAAATACACCCTATATATATATATATATATATATATATATATATATATATATATATATATATATATATAAATCAAACCTATAATATAAGATAATCTTCTTAAAACTAACATAACAAATAAAATCCGTATCAGAGTTAAACGATTGTTTTCCTTTAATTGTGACAGTCAAATGTAAATATTAAAATGTAAACTTTCACCATTATCACTCACAATAAAATACTTATCTTTTTTTGGGGTTTTTAATGGTGTATTTTAAATTATGCAATCTAACCGTTTCGGTAACACTTACAGTTATCTTCGTCAGTAGTAATATTTGTTAAAAATTGTTAAAGATGTAAACAATTTTGTCAAAGTTGAAAAATTAAAACATAAACATCAGCCTGCTATTAATATAACAGTTTGAGAAACGTATAAAGCCAACTATAAAATTAAATATTGTTAAACTGCCTTAAAGATGACAAATTAGAACACTCTCTACGACGAAAGCTAACAATGAAATCTGTCAGCCAAAAAACACATTTAACAAAATTTAATCGAGTTGTTATGTAAGTGTAAAGTTGTGAAAAACTTCAATTTGAAAATTATAGAAGCATTCACAAATCCAAACATCACATCAAATAAAATAACCCAGTTATATCTAACAAAGAGATATCTTTATCAATAAGTGGAAGTGTTATTAACAATGAAAGGGATAATGCAGAACGTTTTTTGTAATTTTTTATTTTAATTTAATTTCAAATGTAGTTTCGAGAAATCAAACAAAAAGGTTTTATTTATTAACACAAACAAAAAAGGTTCTTACTTATTTTCATTGCAACTGATGATGTAATGCTGTCGTTTCTTTGACCGATGATAAGGGGGCCGCAGATAGGTTAGAGCCTGCTCTTCCGATGATGTTACCAACCGGCACCCTAGAACTGCTTCTCTATTGTTGTCCTTATCTTTCTTTATACCTTTGTGTAGTTGAATACGCTTCTAATTTTCTTTCATCAATTAATGATTATAGTAAATAACTGTTCGATGTTTCCACTATTCAGTTTTCTTACTTAATTATTCAGATTTAACTACAAATAGCCTGCGCAACAAAATGCAAGCTAGTTACAAACCGCGAATGTTCCCTTTTCATACATCAATAAATTCGAGTTATTGTCCTTTATACTTCGATTTCCCAGTTTAGGTTGATTACTGTCTATTATATTTATTGTTCACTATTTAAACACAATTGATTACGGTTCTGACATATAAAACGCGTTATCTTCACCTATTACGTCACTTTTTATTATTTTAACAAGGAAGGTAATTTTCTACTTCTTCCCTATCACCGTTAATTAATTCTTACTTGTAATTTTAATACTTTATGGGGCAGCGTGATTGTACAATGTCGCTTAGACTGCGAATTATGTTCGCTTATTTTTTTATGCGACCCTTTCTGTTCGCTTATTTATCGCGACTGTTTGTGATCGCTTACTCTATGCGACTTACTCATGATTATAACAGCGTCATTTCCTTCCACCATATTAATGCACTTGCAAATGCCGCGTATTTTAAATATTTTCACATTGAATATATAGATAACTTATTGAAAGAAACTCAAGCTTTTCATCTTAATATTAATTACATTCAAATACAATTAAACAATAACCATTCCTTTATTCAGAAAAATAACACATAAATATCTAATCTCGTATAATTTAGAGCGAAATTTTGATTTTTCTAAAGCTCCCGTTACATAATTAAGATATCACAACATCCACTTGAACTCGTAATACTCACAATCTTCGCCTTTTCTACCGCTTTACGTAATATGTTCTCCATTACATACGATACTGGTTTCATATCCTACCTTCCCCTCCATTTTTACTGTCAATGTCACCTACGTGACCTCGAGAGCCACACTGCAAGCTATTTCCGCAGGCCTACCGTTTCAAGGTGTTCTTTCACGGATTTTTCCAAGGTTAACCGGATCACACCAATAACTATGAAGGTTGTCCTCATGACCGTCCATGCCCCACATTTTCAAGGTTCCCACATCCTCAAGGTTTCCACAATTACAAGGCCCTCCCCTGCACACGTTTCCCCCATTTCCAAGGTTACACGATACCAAGGTCAATCGTTTTATTTCACAAGGTTACCTAGCATTTGTTTTTACACGGTCATTTCTTCCTTTAAAAGTAGGGGTTTAGTATCGTGTTGTTTCCAACAGTGTCAGTATGTCTGATGGCCCAGTACAAAATTATTGCGATGCTAGGAAGTGCTACCAACCATTACCACTTTTTATTCTGTGTGCGCGGTGAACATGTGAACTGATACCAAACTACGTACATTTTTAAGAAAAGGAACTACTGCCTTTTACGGTATTAGACGCGCTAAAGAATACATATGCAGATGTCCAGTGGAATACTGAATGGTTTGCCAACCTGGATGAACGAATTCGCTACTTCCACCATCATGCCTTCATGGGTAATTTGGGATATTATTCACACACATTTGCCCTTCATACCCGTTATCATCTCGCTGGTCATATGACTTTATGCTATAAGTGTTACAAAGCATTGCAACCAAATGACTATCGCGTTATTGACCTCCATACACATATGGATAGATGGGTCGCAATTTACCACATGTCACACCAAGAATACTGGTGCTCATCGTGTGGAGCACCCATAACAATGCTACTCGAGGTACACGAAGATGATTCATGCATACTCTGCCGTAAAGTGCACTATTTGGGCCATTAATATTTTTATAACGCATATATTGCATATAATAAATTATTTCCTGTTAGCATCTTACTGTGTTCTACGGTGAGAAGATGTGCAACGTGCCGCCAACCTTTTATTATCCTCAGTATTACAATTCTTTCGATAAACGTGTATTTACGTATCGAACATGGTCTGGAGTTCACTCACCTTCATCGCTTGCAGCAGCTGGGCCCATTTCCACATCTTCAGACGATACGGTTGAATGCTTCATGTGTGGAGTTCGAATTAACCGATGGCAACCATCGGACACTCCGCTACAGGAACATCTCCGATGGGCAGAATGTTGCACGTACGCTCAATTACTTACAACACGTCTACGCAGGTGTAATGATACAGAAGTGGAAAGGACCTTTTGCACTTGAACTAAATCAATATGTTTTATTCCTAGAGAAAATCATATATCTGAATAATACACTGATTACATTTGTATATGCAACAAACATAAATATATTAACACATCATTTTACTTTTTCTATTGTGTTCATGGTTAAAAGTGTGCTATCAGACAATCGAAATACTTTTTTGAGCTGGACTTGGTGAATTGAAATATAGATGTGAGTATATGTAGGACGCACAACTAGCCTTGAGAGTGTGTAACTTTCAAAATGCGTGAGGTACGAATGACCTACCTATAGCGAGGTGGGACCTTGAGGGGAATGGTGCAGACTATTGACTTTGTGATTGTATAACCTTGGGCAAGTGGGGCCTTGGGAATGTAGGGACCTTGAGAATGTGGGACATTGGAGTTATGGTGTGTTCCAAAAGTCTCCAATCTTACATACTGGCTACGTCTTTAGCCTTACGATATTATACAAGTGCAACAGCTTACGTTGAGTAACCGGTCTCTGAATCTGTAAATGTTCTGTTTTTATTTAGCTTCTCTTTTACATATTTTTTTACTCATAAATTACTGTTTTATTCAACTTATGTTGAAGACAAAAATAATATAGAAATAACGTTGACGTCTTATTTATGGACTACTATGTGATATTTTTAATTTTCATTGCCTTCTAGTTAGACTTTGTTGATTCGCAATACATGTATATACTGAAAAACATTGCAGTATAGTTGGCAAGTGTTTATGGATATTTTACTTTTTATTAACAAAAATATATGCAAGACAGGATATCGTTTATCTAAATTTATCTTCCTGTATTTACACATTGCTTCGACGAAGAAAATTTTTATCATAAAAATATGATATTCCACTTTTACTCTACATTTAATCACAATGATATATGAGAATAGCGATTAGATACAGGCTGTTATTGATTATAATAAGTAATGCATTTATTTCACCAAAGGTTGAGCACTAAATTAAGTATCCTCATAGCCAGATTATTTTGTTTAAAGGTGATTATTAATGTAGCACATTATAACCGTGTAATCTATTGCTTAAGTGTTTAAATGTAATTCCTATGTACAAGAAAATTTTTGAATACCAATAAAATCTTTTTAGGAAGGAATTAAGACCTTTTTGCTGTGTCCATTCCACAAAATACGTCCGAAAAGGATAAGATTTGGCCGATAATTTATTAAGGCTTTGGTACTTCCCATGATAAAAAAAAAGGAAGAAGAAACGGACACGTTTTTCGTTCCCTCCCCAAGGGTGCGGGCAGACTGCTTGAGCTTTCCACACTCCTTCATGGATTCCTAGCATACATACATACATTACGTATATATTCATGGTGGGATGGGTGTGGTCACGATAGGATCAGAAGTAACGGAGTTAGGGTTCTGAGGTGGAAGATACTACCCCAACATTCGCCTAAATAGCCGCACATGACGGTAACGGGATGATGATAATGAACTTTAACCAAAAAGGGTATGTTCGTCTACACCAGTGATATTCGTCCATATCGGAATGATCTTTTCTGTAAACGTCTTTTCTACATTACTTTTTTTTAGCGAAAACAAACATTTACGCTTGAAAGTGAAGTATTTAAAATCCTTATCTTATCTAATATTTACTTACCGCCTTAAATGAATATATAAGTAGTAGAAATGCATTAAAATGTAATTAAAAATGGGCATTCGTACAATTTCGAAAGACTTGGAAAAAGTTGCTATTGAAGAATTAAATGAAAATCCAGACAAAAATAGGGAGCATCTGGAACATTTTAGAAAATGGTTAAGTGAACAACCACATTTAAATGCGAGAACAGGTATGTTTCACTAACAATTATAGTATGTAGTTATAATGTTGTACTTGACTGCACTTCAGTTTAAAAGTTTTAACAATGATACGTTATTTTTCAATGTTTTATATTTAGACAAACGAAAAGCTATCACCTAATATTTCTAAATTTCTTCAATGGTTACGTTTTACGAGTATATTTATGTAAGTCCACTTTCGGAAATTAGTGTTAGTATCATTTAAAAACTTTTTTTTTAACGTTTTGTTTGTTTGCTCTCTTTGAGGAAATTCGTGGCTATATATTATTAAAATCAAATTGAGAAATTAGGGGAATACTGTAGTTCAGGAGATATACTCAAAAAAAATCTGTAATTATACTACACTATACCTACATGTAAACTAAAGCAATTATTCGTAGTAAATATAAAGTATAAAATCAACATACATAATTATTCATCTAATTTACAGAATGCGACGCAATAAGAAAAACGGAGCCTTCCGACTCGAAAAACTATCCCACGGTTTATTTTGTGTCAAGTTATCCAAACATGTCAAATTTAAATACAATCTCTATTCAAGTTTTTGAGTTATAATCAACGAAAGAAATCATATTAATCTCCCTTACACCGCAACTCTACCGCCACCATTTAGGTACTAAACACTTAAATTATACATTTCTAGTTTTTGAGTTATTGAGGCCAAAGCAAAATCGCATCTTCCCCTCTTATTCCACCCCGAGAATCCACTTTCACCAAAAACCACTGGAAACTAGACATTTTGGTCGTAACTACGTATATGATATTTGAACACAGTTTCGTACCATGGTTTTTTAACTGTCGCATCTGCACACGCTCACACATTTACACACCCACACACAAACACGCACGAACGCACCCACGCACACACACTCACACGGACACACACATGTACACGCACACGCACACCACGTACACGCGCGTGCACATGTACACGCACACGTACACACACACACATACCACATTTTTTGGCACATTCTTGACTACACTACACTACAAATCTTCATGACTTTATTTATGAACCGATTTAAAAGAAAATTGTACTTAAGTCGTCCACTACCCCAAATATCCTTACAATTTGGGGGTCTAAAGACGTGTAATGTCATCAATATTTCCAAATCGATTTTCACACCTCATAACAAGACTATAATACGTTATGTGTAGGCAGAAAGATGTATAGTTAAAGCTTTGTTTATTAAGCATCGGGTAAGTATATTCCAATTACTAACCCAATAAACAATCTACTCTGATTAACATTTAGATACCAACACTCCTAAGTACCACATTAATATCGCTTTAATAAAAGGTTAGATTTGTCAGAACTGACATAGTGCAGTACCAACCTATTGACTTGGTATTGGTACCTTAACTATGGTCAGGTTATTCAAACCTTGTTTCTTGAACTACGTAAACGTGCTATAACAATCTGTTTAGTTCAACTTTATTTTGTTGGTATTACATCGTTACAAAGTATGTGATAATGATATTATCTCTATGTTATTTTTAGATTATGTTGAACTTATGTATCTAAAGGGATACAGGAAAATAAGTTATAAGTTACAATTATCCTTCTATTAATTTTTTAAATTTTACTAATACTTTTTTGTGTTTAACAGATGACCAGTTTCTCATTACTTTTTTAAGAGGATGTAAATGGGACTTTCCACGCACCAAAGAAAAAATCGATTACTTTTACACTACGCGATCTCGTATGCGTGAACAGTTTGTAAACAGGGACCCGTTAGACCCGGTACTACATAAAATGCTTGAATTAGGGTAAAATATATTACAAAAACAGAACATGATTTTACATTAAAGTGTATTTAGAGTGATGTATCCATTGCCAAAAATTAAGGAATCGGATGGATCAAGAATAATATTTGTTGATCTTTCCGTTATGGATTTTGAAGCTATAACTTTAAAAGATTTATTGAAGCTATTTTTTATTATTCAGGATACACTAATGATGGAAGATGATAACTTCGTTATTTGCGGACAAACAATATTAGTCCACTACAGCAAAATACCAACTAGTTTTTACTTACAATGTACACCTTCAATACTAAGGCAATTCGTTTCTTGTTGGCAAAATGGTTATCCGTTGAGGATAAAAAATGTTATTGAAATAAATACTCCTTCAATCGTAGTAAATATATACAATTTCCTCATTAGGCCATTTTTGAGTAAAAAGATACAAAGCAGAGTAAGTACTTTTATTTTTATTACTCTTTTTACGGAACGGCTATTTAATTGATGTTCATCTACAGCTGGAATTAGTTTTTTTAATGAAATAATAGGTACTCATCTATCAAGTATTGATCATAAGAAGAAATTCCAGGAATTGATTATTATCATGGACTAATTTTTATTAATCATTTATATACTGCAATAACTGACTTGAATTGGTACTACTTTTCCTATAACGGTTTGTGATGTTTGTAAATTTTGTTCTATTCTGAACATTACCGCGGACATTGAATTTTTTGAAACGATGCGATAATTTGTATCTCAGTGATGCTGTATGTGTTACAACTCAGCAGGCACGGTACACCACCTATTGGTTAATATTTTGTTCATTATAAGGGAAGAGTTTCCCTTTGATTAAAGTGTTATCAAATTTATAATTATAATGTTTAGGAATATAACTTCAACTGACTTAATTTTACTTAGTTGGCTCGAATCTATATTTTTATTTTGAATCCCCTTTTGTTGGGATTTAAGTGTTTTAATGTTTAAATAATAAACTGTCTTCTTTTTTGTGAATGGCGAATTTTTATTAACGCTCTTTTGCCTCGTGGAAATTTCGCCCATAACTGTGGGAATCAATCTTTTGGGTTTTCTCTTTCTTGGCCAACCAAAATTGAAATTGCATTTTTGTCATACTACTTAAGCCACAAATATGTTTAATGATTATTCATACCCAGATTTGAAGAAAGTTAAGTTTTTAAACTAGTGAATAATTTTATTTTTCCCTAAAAACTCTTTAGTCTCCGGAATCAGAGTAGTAGATTATTACATTACGTGTAGTAGTTTGACATTTTTGAGCTTATATGATTTGGCTCCGAGACGCTAACCGAGGAGCCAAAATAAGCGAAAAAGTGTCCACCGAATGTAATATATTATTTTTATCCAAGCTGTTCCTTACTAGGATAATATATGTGTTGCATGAATGTAGTACATACTTTCTGAGATAGTCACACAAGCCTAATCAACGGTACTGTGCTTTTTTGTCCTAGGACTACAATTGACCTCCGATCAAAAATTTGGCGGTTCTAAGACAGGTATTTAGATCAAGAATAGCATGATTTGATACCGCAGATTTTGTGTTCTCCTTAATTAAATACCATACTTTTTCACGTATCAGTCAAGTGGTTAAGGTCGTTTAATTTAATAGGAACATTCGCCTCAGTAAACCCGCCTACGAAAGTTCGTCTCCAGCATGTTGACTTTCAAAATATTCGCCCCTGGAATATTAACAATAGAATATTTGTCCCGCAATATTGCCCCCGATATATTCTCCCTTGTTCCAAAGAAAACGCGCCCACAAACAAAATTCCAAGTGTGTGGCTCGTAATTGCCAGTTAATGTTTATTTGGATTGTGAGAACACATTCAACGTTAGCACAGTACCAAGTGTAACCGAGAGATGAAACCTCATGACGAAGTTGAAAATTAATGTTTATTGAGAGTATGAAAACACAAATACGATGTTGTTACAGAAAGAGGCGCAACCAATGTTTATTCTGAATCTGAAAACGCGTAAGTCGGTATTTCTTCACAAGTTCACAATTGTAATTTTCATTATATGCAGTCGCCTAAAAAATAAAATACATAACTCGTAGGAAAGTGGTAGTACAATTATGCCTCAATCGCCTAACTCCGTACCCACAACGATCTTTCTTATACTCTACTGCTATATTATGTCAATGTAACAAAGTAACAAAGTCATGATACTGAGTTTAGCCGTTATCGCCAGGGCTAAATTAGTAAAATATTGGTTTACCATCTCTTAGTTACATGTTTTTGCTTTTGGTCTCCGCATAGTAATATTAAACCGTTCTCGTAGGTTTACGCGAATTTTATCAGCAAGGCTTTGCACAAGCTAATAAAAATCGCCTCAAGTTCCTCATATCAAACAAACTGCTTACCTTAAGCGAAGTCTGTCCTAATAGTCCAGAATTTGAAATTGCGTAATTAAGCTCTTTCAAGAGCATATATTCAAATGTGCCTAATACTACTCAAAATTATACAGTAAAGTATTTACGGGCGAATTTTCCGGAAGCTAATATATCGAAAGCGAATCACCCGGGGGCAAATATTCCGGACACGAATCTTTCGGAGGCAAATATTTCAGGGGCAAATATACCGGTTGAGAATTTGACTGGGGCCAGCTTTCTTAGGGATTAATATTCCGGAAGCGAGCTTTGGGCAGCGAATTTATAAAGGCGAGTATTCCGCAGCGAATTGACCGCACACGGTTCGTTTACTTGACGTTAAACTCCCTTTCATTGCCTTGTTTACTAAATTACTATTGTTACTTACATGATATGTACTAAAATGTAACGTAAAAATTTATCTCTGGATACATTTCTTTCATTTCACTCATTGCGGCTTGTAAGTGAAGCTGTGTTGTTCTAGATTGGGCTTTAAGATAAAAATGGAAAGTTTTAAAACTGTGCAAACAAACTATACCGCTCTTCATCATGTAAGAAGTATCAAATTTAGTGTTTTACTTGTTATAGTTCCATTTATTCAACTCAGAAAATAATAACAAAGCCTACGATTACATCCCACAATGTTCATTTCCGGAAAAATTAGGTGGAGAAAATGGAACATCATCCGACGCTATAGGTACTAATACACATATAATAAAATCTTTTCAGTTACTTATTCATTCCATTTTTAGAGAGGTATAAGAAAATGGTAGAAGGTTACCGACAATGGCTATTAGATGATACTCAGTATGTGGCTAGTGAACTATTGAGACAAGGGAGCCCAAAAACATATGGTGATGAAGTGGATGTAGAAGTAACTTTAGAAGAATTGGGTATAATTACAGATGAAAATCAGTAATGCAAACCACATGTAATTGTTTTATTGATAAAAGGAGTTAGATATAAAATTTTAAATTGTTTCACTTATTTAAACAATCAGTTTGGTTAATCGTTACTAAAGCGTTCAATCATTTTTAACTTTCACGCATAAATGGCAATCTATCTATAGGAAGCGGCATCGGAGCCTTTCTCCATTTCGAATAACTAGAAGAACGCCTCTACTAGCTCAAGATATAACACCCTAAACAAGACTAGTACTTCTGTTAATGAGCACTTTATATGCTGTAAGAAACGTTAACTTGCTTATGTTGTCACTATTTATATAACCCGAATATTTTTAAAACGTCCGTAGTGAATCCCTTGTTAAAAGAAGAAGGATCTAGGTAAGAAGTTAATAACTATGGACCCATTTCTCTTATATCCTACATTTCAAGTTTTTGGAAAAATTATTAAACATCAAATAAAAGGATCTTTTCAAATCCATTTTTACTCATCTGAACTTCAATAGGGATTTCGTCCTAAAGAATCTACAGACGATGCTTTATCACATACGCACACACGCATTCACGTACATATGCACACATGCACACACGCATACACGCACACACGCACACACGCACACACGCACACACGCACACACGCACACTTTCTCACACTCACACACTCACTCACTCACACACTCTCACCCTCACACACTCACACACTCATACACTCACACACTCACACACTCACACACTCACACACTCACACACTCACACACTCACACTCACACACTCACACACTCACACGCTCACACACCTAAACTCTCACACGCTCACACACTCACACACTCACTCACACACTCACACACTCACACACTCACACACTCACACACTCACACACTCACACTCACACTCACACACTCACACTCACACTCACACACTCACACACTCACACACTCACACACCTCACACACTCACACACTCACACATCCACACACTCACACCTCACACACTCACACATCACACACTCACTCACTCACACACTCACACGCTCACACAATCGCACACCTAAACTCCCACACGCTCACACACTCACACACTCACACACACACTATCACACTCTCTCACTCACACACTCACTCACTCACACACTCACACACTCACACACTCACACACTCACACACTCACACACTCACACACTCACACACTCACACACACCACACACTCACACTCACACACCACACACACACACATCACACACTCACTCTCACACACTCACACACTCCACACTCACACTCACACACTCACACACACACACCACACACTCACACACCACACACTCACACACTACACACCACACCACACACACACTACACACCTCACACACTCACACACTCACACCACCTCACACACACACCACACGCACACACGTCACACACTCACACACGACACACGTACACACGCTCACACGCACCAACACACGCACACACGCACACGCACACACATCACACGCTCCACACAGTACACAGCACACGCAAACGCTGAACAACGCACACACGCACACACACCACACGCGCATACACACACACGCAAAACTTACACACGCACACACGTACACACGCCACACGCACACAGACACACGCACAACGCACACACGCATACACGCACACACGCACACAGCCAACACGACACGCACACGCAAACCGCACACACGCACACACACCACACGCGCACACACACCACACATACGTACACACGCACACACGTAACGCACACACGCATACACGCAACACGCACACACAGCAGACACGACACACACAGCACCACGCACACGCACCCGCACAACCACACACCGCACACACGCACACACGCACATCACACGACACCGCACACGTCAGACACGCACACATACGCACACAAACGTCAACGCACACACGCACACGACACAGCACACCACAGCACAGTCCACGCACATCCACACAGCACACACGCATACACGACACACGCACACCGCACACACGCCACAGCACACGCACACAAGCACATGCACAAACGCACGCACACACGCACACATGCACACGCAACACGACACACACACAGACACACGACACTGCACGCACACACGCACACGCCACACGATACGCACGCACGCACGCAGCACTGCACACGCACGCACACACGCACATATTGCACCACGCACGCATGCACGCACCTCGCCACGCACGCCAACGCCCAGAACGCACGCACGCACGCTTGCCCCGCCCCGCTCCTCCGCCTCGCACGCACCGCGCGCACCAAAGAGGTTCGATCTACTTCTCCAAGTTCAAATTCAACTCAGATGGACGTACTTCTGGAAGATAGTGCACACAAAAATTTAAAATAAAATTAGTGAATTGCATTGTCAAAAATCTTGAAAAGTAAAAAAAAAAATTCGAAAGTTACAAAAAAAAATGTTATGGAACAGAAGAAAGAAATTAATTTTTAAAATCGTTAAGTGAAGAACTGAAAACGAGAATTTTGCTTTTGAATATAATTATGGACGAACGAAGGCAACACTAATGGAAGAAGGTTTAATTTTGTTAAGAGATATTGGAAAAACTGTTGAGGATATTACTTTTGATGGATAAAGAACTAATTTCGGTTTTTCCAGTTTATGTAGTTGCAATTTTAATCAAAATTGCACCCACGTTGATTTTACTATTGATTCGTGCACATAAAGTCAATTAGGAATCAAAGGTGGTTCCGGTGGCAGTAGGTATCATTCTAATAAAACTTATTTTATGGTTTCCACTTCATTTTGGGATTTCTTGGGGATATCAATATAAATAAAACGCTGTCATGTACATCAAAAACGCTACGCTAACAACACCACCTTCTTCTATCACGAACGGCGTCAGTTGCACTAGAGATGCAAAACTTGCCACTGATGAAGTTTAGACTTTCTTTGAAGTTTTCATATTGGGGGGGGGAGGGGTCTACCCCTCATCATCCGCGAAAGGTAACTACCGTATAAATGGAAAAGAGGACTTTACCGAAGCTGCACTAACCGGATCACCTACGCGTGAATTTGTAACAGCTCTTTTTTGTGTTGTATAAAATATACCTCAATTTAGGATCTTTCCTTCATTTAGTTCTAAATACAAGAAAATTTTAATTATTTTACAATATTGGTATGAGGTAGGCAACTTAATTTGCATATCTACATAGTGCATATTTTCGTAAAGATTTATATTCCCATAAACTGTTTTCTAGTCGTTTGAGTTGCGCAACGCATCGTGACTTAATTCCATAAGCAACGCGTCTGCGTTAAGTTATTCTGCTCATATCTTGTGCGCAGAACAGCATCATCTACTTCGAATACCTCCTTTTTGATTTTTACCTAAATTTACATAAAATTAAAGCATTTGTTCTTTTTAGGCGCCTTTTTTACATGTTTTTATTACACGTTTATCATTACTTCAATTTACAACGTAATTGCATCTTAAGTACGCATTTGATTTTATTGTTGCGTACATTTTTCGTTTTATGATTGCAATTTCTTTGAATGAATACTTCCAAATAATGCAATAAGAAGTGGATTTAACAATCTTAAGAAGAAATCTGTACGGATTTTATAAAGATAAATTCAGTTTGGGGTGCGACTGATAACATTATGTCAAGATTGCACCATGATGACGTAAGAATGACTTTATGCAGGTTAACCGCTTCGTAATCATATTTAGATACCAGAGGTTGTCAAAAAGAAAAGTTTGTGTACAAAATTTCTAATGTATTTATTTAGTGATTTATTTAGAACTTTAAGCATAATTTTAAGACCTTCATTATTTCATCATTACATTTGATATTTAATAAACATAGTCTGTATATTGTTATTTTTTTTTATATTTTTATAAACTCGGTTTAATTGTTCCGATATTATAATATAAAAAAACAATTTGGCGCCCGAGATAATTTCATTGGTTTTACATTTTTTATTATTGATGGTAAGTGAAAATAATCGAGTAGATCTAGTGGTAATTAAGCAAATCATTTTATTTGAACCGGCCCAAATTAATCTTCCGACAGGAGTCAAAGGCCCAACTATAAGTGGTGTAAGGTTTGTATTTTTTGGAGAATTTATTATTTCATTGCTTTATTACTTAACTTACTATTTATTACTTTAAAATTATGTATACGATATACACGTTACACACTTTTTTATTACAAATAATCACCTGTAGCGCAGTTTCAATGGATTGAGATTGAATTTTTTGAGTGAGGTTGGGGATCAATTCGACAACGATAATTTTAAGCCACTTTTATTTCGTTTATAATAAATTTAACTTAAGAATCTATACTGAATAATCCTAATTATATGAAATGATGAATTACAATTTCGCTAATTACACCGCCTTGAATGTTTGTGATATTCTATTTAAAGCTTCCAACATAAGTCACTGTTATTTTTAAAATCAAAATCTAACAATCTAAATACAGTAATGTCTGAGAAGACTTGATTTACATGATTATTGTTGCAATACTTGGATGAATGATTATTTTGAATGGAAAAAAAATTATTTTCAATCAGTCAATGGTCAATTTTCGAAACGATCCTTCTAAACCAAATAAGTCTGAGGAGGTTGTAGTATTTTTTAACCGCATAGACTCATTTGTGCAATACTTTGAATCTCTTAAAAACCAGTCTCTGTAGCTTTCCACCTTTTTCTTCCATTTTTCTACAAAATGTAAATTTATTATTACGTATCATTACAGAATCTTCTGCTACAATTTACCTGTTAATTGTTCTAGGGATTCTCCATTTCCACCATAATTGCTTGGAAGAACGGAATGGGGAATAGCGTTGTATAAGTTATAAAGGCCATTTTTAGGGTAAACGTGTGTCTGAAAAAACAAGTAAACGAAATTAACAAAAATGTATTGCTTTTTATGTATTTCTTTTTAACGTCACCTAAAAATAATCTACTATACCTTTCATCGACCTGACCGGAGTACGACCGCGATCATTGTAACTTACTGCTGGTCACATAAATATTATGAGAATCCTCATGGCATTACCATAGCGATTTCAAATTAAGTGACCTTTATGATTTAGCAAGGTTAAATATTAAGGCATTCGTCTTTAAATTCATATCATTATAATTACGAACTACATTATTTGTTAGGGCATGATTATGATCTCTTAATAAGAAGCTTGAAATATTTAGTATTAAGCATATTTTGTAATTGTTTAAATTGTGATAAAGGGGACATTTTTCATGGTTGTGGGACAGTGTAAATTAAGCTCGCATCAATGTGTCTATCCTGCACTCGCGGGATTCTTACACTCGAGTTAACGCCATCGTGTGAAAACTCCCGCTAGTGCAGTAACCACCACCTTCGTAGATCGTTATGTAACATACACACTCACGCACTCACACACTCAAACACGCACACACTCACACACTCACACACACACACACACTCACACGATCACACACTCACACACTCACTCACTCACACACCCACACAATCACACACATAAACACTCACACGCTCTCACACACACACACACACTTACCCGATCACCCACTCACACAGTCACACACTCACAAACTCAAAAACTCACACACTCACACGCTTACACACTCACAGTCACATACTCATACACTCACAATCACACACTCACAAACTCACAAACACACACACACACACACACACACACACACACACACACACACACACACACACACACACACCACATTCACACTCACACTCACACTTACACTCGCACTCACACTCACACTCACACTCACACACAAACTGACACTCACACTCACACTCAGACTCACACTCACACTCACACACACACACACACACACACTCACACTCACACCCATACTCACTCACACACACACACACACACACACACACACACACACACCACTCACACTCACACTCACACACACCCGTATTCACACTCACACCCACACACACACACACTCACGTTCACACTCACTCTCACACTCACACTCACACCCACACTCACACTCACACTCACACTCACACCCACACTCACACACACCTCGCACAGACTCACACACGCACACACGCACAGATCCACACACGCACACAAGCACACACGCGCATTCGCAAACACGCACACACCACACACGTACACACGCACACAAGAACACAAGTACGCACGCTCACACAAACACACGCACACCAACACCTACACACGCGCACACGCACACACACACATACATATACACACGCTTACCCGCACACACGCACACACTTACACACGCAAACCTGCACAAACGCACACACGCTCACACACACCAACACGCGTATACACGCACACACGCACAAACGTACACACGCACACACGTACACACGCCCACACGCACAAACGCACACACGCACATACGTACACACGCACACACGCACACACGCACACACGCACACACGCACACATGCACACACGCACACACGCACACGCGCACACACGCACACATGTACACACGCACACACGCACGCACGCATACACCCACACACGCACAAGCACACACTCACACGCACACGCACACGCAAACCTGCACACACGCACACACACACCCACACGCGCATACACGCTCACACTCACATACCTACACACGCACACACGTACACACGCACACACATATACACACACACATGCACACACGCTCACACGCACACACTCACACGCACACACGCTCACACGCACACACGCACACACGCACACACGTACTCACGCACTCACGCACACTCGCACACACGCTCACACGCAGGCACACACGCATCCACGCACACACGCACATACGCGCCCGCACAAACGCGCACACATGCACAAACGCGTACACGCAAACACGCGCGCACGTACACACGCACTCAGGCACACACGCACTCACGCTCACACGCAAACACGCACACACGCATACAGGCACACACGCACACACGCACACACGCACACACGCACACACGCACACACGCACACACGCACAACGCTCACAAGCACCCACACGCACACTCGTACACACGCACACGCATACGCGCATACACGCATAAACGCACACACACGCACAAACGCAACGCAAGCACGCACACACGCACACACGCACACACGCACACACGCACAACGACACACCACAGCACACACGCACACAGCACAGCAACGCACACGCACACACGACACCACGCACACACGCACACGCACACGCACACAACGCACACACACGCACCACGCACGCACACCGCAAACGCACACTCACACCACACGCACACACACACCGCACCACGCACACACCCACCACAGCCCAGCACACGCTCACACGCACACGCACACGCACACCGTACACGCACACCACACACACACACGCGCAACACGCCACACCACACGCACACACACGCACACACGCACACACGACACACACACGTACACACGCACTCGCACACCACACACGCTCACACGCAGGCACACGCATCACGACACACACGCCATCACACGCACAAACACGCACACACGCACACACGTCACCACGCACCACGCACACGCACTCAGGCACACACGCACTCACACGAACACGCACACACGCAACACCACGCACACACGCACACACGCACACGCACAACGCGCACACGCACAACGCACAACGCACAACACCCCGCACACGTACACACGCACACGCAAGCGCACACACGCACTACAACGCACACACGCACAACACGCAACACGCAACAGCACACACGCACACACGCACACACGCACACACGCACTACACGCACACACGCACACACACACACGCCACAAGCACCCACACGCACATCGTACACACGCACACGCTACGCGCATACACGCATAAACGCACACACACGCACAAACGCAGAACGCACACGCACGCACACACGCAACACACACGCACACACGCACACACGCACAACGTCACACACGCACCACGCACACGCACACACGCACACGCACACACGCACACACGCACACACAAACACGCGCAATCACGCACACGCGCACACACACGGACACACATGGACACGCGCACACGAACACACGCGCACTCGCACACACGTACAAACGCACACATGCAAACATGCACTCACGCACACACGCACACACGCTCATTAGCACAAACGCACACAATCACAAACGCACACACGCACACACGCACAAATCACACACGTGCACAGTGACGCACACGTACTCACGCACACACTCAAGCACGAACACAAGTGCACACGTCCTCAGTAACACATGCACACAGGCACATACGCACACGTAAACACGCACACACGCACACATGCACTCTCGCACACACGCACACACGCAGTAACGCACACACGCAACACGCACACACGCACATACGCACACACGCACGCACGCGCACACACAAACACGCACACACGCGCGCACACACACACACTCACACACATGCACAAATGCACACACTCAAGCACAAACACACTTGTACACGTCAACACTAACATATGCACACATGCACATACGCAGAGACGCACACACGCACACATACACACGCGAACACACGCATACACGCACACACGCACACACGCACACACGCACACACGCACACACGCGAAAACGCACACATGCACACACTCTAACACGAACACACGTGCACACTAACACATGCACACACGCACATATGCACACACAAACACGCATACACGCTTACACGTACAAACGCACACACGCACACTCGCACACACGCACACACAAGCGCACACACGCACACAGGTACGCACGCTCACACACACATGCACACTAACACCTGCACACGCACACACACACACACACACACACACACACACACACACAGACATATGCACACGTTTACCCGCACTCACGCACACACTTACACAAGCAAACCTGTACAAACGCACACACGCTCACACACACCCACACGCGCATACACGCACACACACAACCCTACACACGCACACACGTACACACGCCCACACGCACAAACGCACACGCACATACGTACACACGCACACACGCAACACACACACGCACACAGGCACACACGCACACACGCACACACGCACACACGCTCACACGCACACACGCACACACGCAAACACGTACAAACGCACACACGCACACACGTACACAAGTACACACGCATACACGCACGCACGAATACACGCACACACGCACACAAGTACGCACGCACACGAACACGCAAACTGGCACACACGCACACACACGCGCATACACGCACACACTCACATACGTATACACGCACACAAGCACACACGCACACACGCACACACGCACAAACGCACTCACGCACACACACGCACACACGCACACAAGCAAACGCACACTCACGCACGCAGACGTACTCGCACAGCCGCACACACGCACACACGCAAACACGCAAACACGCACACACGCACACACGCACACAGGAACAAGCGCAAAAAAGCACACGCGCACACACGCACACACACACACACAAGACACGCACACTTTCACTAACGCATACACGCATACACGCACACACGCACACATGCACACACGAACACACGCACACACGCTCACAGCACACAAGCACATACGCACGCACACACGCACGCACACGCACGCACACACGTACACTTGCACACACTCACACACATGCACAAATGCACACACTCAAGCACGAACACACGTGTAAACGTCAACACTAACATATGCACATATGCACATACGCACGTTCACGCTAACACATGCCCACACGCACATACGCACGCACACAAATACGCTCGTACGCACACACGCACGCACGCGCACGCGCGCACATGCACACATGCACACATGCACACATGCACACATGCACACATACTCACACGTCCTCGATAACATGCACACACGCAAATAAGCGCACACAAACAGGCACGTACGCACACACCCACGTACGCACACACGTACACACGCTCACACACACACACACGCACACACGCACACACTCATACGCTCACACACGCACACACGCACATAGGTACAAACTAACACATGCACACACACGCTCACACACGCACTCACGCACATACGCACGCACACTCGCACACACGTACTCACGCATACACGCACATTCGCACAACCGCACACATTACACTCATGCAAACACGCACACACCTACCCACACACACACACAAGCACACACACACACACTCACGCACACACGCACACACTCACACACGCAAACAAGCACACATGCACTCACGCTTATACGCACACACGCACGCACACCCGCACAACCGCACACATCACACACATGCACATACACACACACATACTACAAACGCTCACACGCACACAAGCACATACTACAAACTAACACATGCACACACACGCACACACACGCACACACACGCATACACGCACATACAAACAAACTAGCAATTGCACACACACGCACCAACGCACGAACACTCGTACACACGTACACACGCGCACTCGCACAACCGCACACATCACACTAATGCACAGACCCACACACACACGTACACATGCACATACGCACACACGCACACACACGCACACATGCGCGTACTCACACACGCACACACGCATACACGCACATACGCACACACGCACACACGCACACTCGCTCGCACGCACACACACACACACGCGCGCCCATGCACACACGGGCACACCCTTTGTAGCGATGAACAAAGATATAAATGATTTGCATCAAAATCTACTTGTTCTTTCATAAAAATGCAACAATATTTCCGCTTTAGGTGGATTCTTTTTGTATATTTAGGAACATTTCGGGCTTTAACATAGTGGTTTCCGCTAAAAATTTAGTCTATATGGCAAATTTCCCATCAGTAGTACATACAAAGCTATTGTGATCGTATAAAGAAATAAAATCGTGAAAATTGCAACTCTTGTTGATCAACATGATAGAAACTTACCCTACTGCTAAGTTTTCTTCCCATCAATGTTTTTCCAATACTTAAAACGTTTTCAAAATAAGAAGGCATATTAACTATATGGAATGCTTTGGGTCTTGTTGGATAAGAATTTTTCAAACAAATAACTAGCTTTTTACATACTGTTGGCGTGGCTTGCATTAAATTATTTACAGTAATTCCATTAAGGTCAACTAAAGTTTCTTGACCATTAATAATGCAGCTATCATCTTCATTTATTATGATATCTATAATCATTAAACATACTTTTACAATTTGTGATAATGATATCCTTATCGAATCTCTATGGCGAAAAAGAAATATTTTGGTGCCTTGTGGATTGTCGATTGGTAAAAATATTCTGGAAAACGTTTACTTTCAGAGAAAATCGTTGTTACTTAAATTCCTTACCCCAACTTAAGAATTTCTTGCATTTCTGGTAAATGTGGATCTCTATTTGAAAAGAATTCAGGCATACCAGTTCTAATGGTATAGTAGTTATCTATTCTTTCTTGAGTTTTGTGTAAGCTAAACTTACATGCACGTAGAAAAGCTAATAACCATTGGTCTTCTATCATAAAAAAAATTTATAATAGTTAAAACTGATTGATAAAGTTTGTTAACTCAAAAACTTAAGGCTAAGTTTCAAATATCTTTATGAAAGGGTCGACTGTGTTAAGCGGTTCTGTACTTATTTTATTACTTACAGTGCATATTTTGCGTATTTAATATTTGAAGTGATTAAATACCAAAAATGTATTGCGAAAAACCATCTAACAAACAATTTTCAGCCATTTGCATGGTACTACAGTTTTTATCCTTTTTGATATGAAGCTGTCTTTGATCAAATACCGTTGGCATAAAATTAAAAAATATGTACTGTCTTTGATATCTAATCGTTAGGAATATTATTTTTATTTCTCGAAAGATATCATTACATGAGTCATTCAAAGATATTGTTAGAACAGTTTGTTAAATGTGAACTTACGTTAAATCTTGGTAATTTCATTATATCAAAGCTAAAAAATTTTAGGAAGTAATTTCGACAGGAGGAATGAATCCAAATTGGTGTTCTGTGCTAAAATTCATCCACAATTTTTTTGAAGCTCTTCAATAATTTAAAAAATAAGATTACTAGACTTTAAACAAGTGGACATCTACAGTGATTTGTGAAGCTCTAGTTTTTTGGTGATCTAATTATTCTAAACAGTTTACTGTTTAAATTTGTTGCATTAAATGCAGTTGATGAACTAACTATTTAATTCACAGTTTAGTTCATCATTTTTTCTATAATTTGGAATAATGGTCATTTCCGAGCTTAAGGTAAGGTTTGAAAGATTCTGAAGAAGGATGACTGATTACACGCATTGTCTCGAGCAAAATAACAAATTAGGTGACAAATTATTCGCTATTGTGTAGAATGGGTATTAAAATTTGCAATTTTTTGGTTCATTAATTTATTATCGTTAATTCTACAATTAATTCTATCACAATTTACGGTACTCGGGTTAATCAGGTTTCATTTTCGAAAACGCCTTAACAAAACAATACAATGGATTTGTTGTGTTAGAAGTAAATTGTACTTTGTAAATATTCACTAGTCTGTCTCTAGTATCACAGCGTATGGTGGGTTGCATAAGTACTTGCGTTGATAATGGGGTTTATGAATAAACAAATCCTAGGAATTTATAATTTGTATTATTTAAATTATTTAAATAAAATACAGCAATCTTTCAGCAAGATGGTCATTCATATTTTTTCTATTGATTTAATTCTGAACCACACATTATTTTGTATATCTAGAGCAACATTGCTAATTAATTTCAAAATCAGTTTATGCTTATGTGATTCATGTGGATTTGTTTTGCAACGCGATAAAAAAAATTGTTAAGGCTCGCATTTTTTAATAACCTATTAAGGTCATCAATCTTAGACTTCTTTCTGGTGTACCATTTAATACTGTATATCGACGAAATATAGTTACACGTCCAAACGGCACTAGTCGTCGTGCAGGAAATAAGCGGGTTCCCAATCCAGCTAAGTGGAAATGAGCGGGGTCGATGTAAGGAGTAAAATGAGTGAGACTTACCCACTTACTATGCTTTCACAACAATTCAGGAAAAATTGTCCATAGGCGCCACTACAATATTAAATTTTTCTAAAATAAATAGTCTTACACGGGGTGTTAAGCTAATCCTACCTGACTGTGGAATATATGATTGTAGCTTACTCAGTAAAATCATACACAACTCAGGGTCAATCACACTTTGAAAAGAAATTTATCCAAAAGCTTACTAAAATTTTGAAGTACACGGGTCGTCGTAAACTTATTGATCACTCCCTGTACATACGAAAAATCCAAGTTATAAAACGTTATTTTGATACTTTCTAAGTAGTTCTCGTATACATATAAATTAATATTTCTAACTGGCCTTTTGCGAAAACAAAATTAATTATGTTCCTGGACCATTTAAACAATCAACACACAAACATTAAATGTACAATAGAAAAAGAAAAAGATGGTTCTCTTCCATCCCTTGATGTTCTAATTGAAGGGAAACCAGATGGTAGGCTAACACATTACGTATATCGTAAGACAACTCATGCAGATCATTATATTAATGCTTAATCACACCATCACCCAGCACAAAAATTTAGTACGATACAAATTCTGTACAATCCTGCCATAAATATTTGCCATCCAGATAAACGACAACATGAATTAAACCACCTTAAAACGGTCTTCTTAAATAATGGCTTCAACAAACAATAAATTATGAAGTTATTTCAACCGAGACAAACGACGCCTAGGGATGATAAATCTACAGCTTTAAATAATTTTACCATTTTACCCTTCTTTGCAAACACAACGAACAATTGATAAAGTATTAGAAAAGCATTATATAAAAGTAGCTTACAAAAGCAGTAGTAAAATTGGAAATCTTCTGAATTCTGCTAAAGACCAAATACCATTACACACATATGGTGTTTACGGAGTATAGTCCGTAAAGCGGATGATTGCGAATTTCGGTTTAACGCTTTATTTGGCGTGCACACTCGGAGTTTATATCTATTTCATTCTAACTCACAATATTTGGAAATAAAGAGAATGGAATGCTACATTACCGTCGCTGTAGGTGGTGAACTAACACGGACACTATACGTTTAAAACATCTGTATTTGTGTCAGGTATGTTAGAAGGAGATAGTAATATTTGTTTTAGACGTCTCTGTAAAGACTAAATTGTCTGTTGTAATCCTTTGACAGTGGTATTCAAAAGTTTATTTTGCGTGTTTGTAACTAACAACTACTGAAATATGTTATATACCTCCAAATTATAAAAAAAAATTAAAACGTAATTGAAAATATAATAATACAATTTATTTTTATAAACATAATTGGAATTCAATTATGTTATTAAATTGAATACAACATAGTACATTAATGTGTCATTATTTTACGCACTGGAGTAATGTCTACAGATTTCAAATTTGCGTTAGTACTGTTTGTATACTATTGTTGTAACAACCGTAAAATTCCAGAAAAGTTTTTAAACGAACGTTGTCATGAACTCGTGTTTAATGTGTATGGGTATTTTGTTGCGAAAAGGATAATGTTAGTCCTCTGTGTAATGTGGACGCAGTGAACAAAAGAACCGCAGAAGCATTTAAAAATTAGCCTCAATACGTTACACAAAATCGTCGAAAGTAAAAAGCCCACCACTTTAGACGGTATTTATAGACGTGGGCCTTTTCTAGGGGATCACAGAAGAGATCTTGGCAAGACGACACACCAAGAAGTATAAAAAATGGGGAGTTTGCAAGTAGTGGGAAAAGATTTATCATTTTACACGCTGGTAATGAATATGGTTTTATTAAAAACTGTAGTTTAGTTTTTGCGGCAAAATCAAAATCTAGTGATTACCATGACAATATGGACTCTGCAACTTTTGAGAAGTGGTTGAAACATCATCTGCTGCCTAATATAGAGAAACTGTCATTAATTATTTTGGACAATGTATCATATCATTCTCGGCTTATAGAGAAAACGCCTTCTAGTACATGAAAAAAGGAAGAATTGCGAAACTGGTTAACAACAAAAAAAAATTCTCTTGCTGACACGGATTTAAAGGTAGATTTGTTAAGCCTTGCTTAACAACATTTCGTGGTCATTTCGTGCTTAGACTACCTCCATATCATTGCCAATTTAATGCTATTTAGAATATTTGAGGTATCTGCAAATCATATTATGATAAGCACATGGGTAGACAAGATTACCCTGATGCCGCTGTATTATAAATGGGAGGAGGCTTTGAAACAATGTGATGGAGAAGTGCAGAAAAAACTATTACACATACAGAAAAAATTATATCTCAATGGTGGTCACGTGAAAAGGTGTTAGATATAACAGTAGAACCATTGGTAATTTGTATTAATGGCGATACTTCAGATGACAGTGATAGTTAATGTTTTAATTTTAAGTTTACGTACACTTTTTTTTAATTATCAATAAAATGTTGTTATTATTAAGAACACAGTGTTACAAATAAAGTTGTAAATCAGATCCTTTTTGTTAATTTCTCCTACTCTATTTGTAAAAAAACCTTTTTTGATGTAAATATTACATTTTTGTAATCGTTACTTTTAATACATAAAGAGAAAAGTGGTATATAACTAAATATATAAACTTTTTTATTTATGTATTTAATTTGACATTTGTCAACAAATATTTCAAAATTTAATTTTTTTCTAATTTTATGTGAACGATTACAAAAATGTATTCATAACACGTGCGCTGTCACCTTTTGGTGCTCGGCCATATTTTATCCTCGGCTTCGCCTCGGGTAAAAAAGAACAGCCTCGCACCAAGAAATGTGTAAACAGCGCACTAGTTGCGTAAACTACTATTTTCTAATTAAAACTGCATATTAAACTACATGCTTATTTACAGTTATTACTTGTAGTTTTTATTTATTGCAAAAAAACACTGAAATTTAAAGTTATAAATGGTTTGAACAAAATTAAATTATTTGCATACATGAAAATGTAAACTTTCACCATTAACACTCATAATAATACTTATTTTTTGGGATTTTTAATGGTGTTTTAATTATACAATCTAAACGTTTCGATAACACTTCAGTTATCTTCGTCAGTAGTAATGTTTGTTAAAAATTGTTAAAGATGTAGTAAACAATTTTAACAAACATTACTAGACGAAGTAACTGTAAGTGTTATCGAAACGTTTAGATTGTATAATTTAAAGTACACCATTAAAAAATCCCAAAAAAGATAAGTATTTTATTATTTGCATACATATTTGTAGACTTTCCTTACCGGACACAATACCCCAAAATGTTAATGTATGGGCAGCAATTTTAGGCAATTCCATAATTAGTCAATTTTTTATTCTCGGAAACTTGAATACGGACAAATATTTAGAACTATTGAGAAACCACATAGTTCCAGCTGTTCTAGAAGCGTTTGCTAGTATTACTCCTCAAATGCTGAAGAATGTTTTAGATGCAAAGTTAGAAGATGCTATTTACGTTTAGAGAATAACGGAAATCTTTTTGAACATCTTTTGTGAGTTTATTAACCTTTAAAATAAATTTGTTTTTTATTTGTTTATCATTTAAAATTACAAAACATAATTTTATAATAATTTTACGGTTTTCTAATGTTTCTAGTATTAGTTTTAACTGTACGTTTTCGATGTTTTACATTGAATATGAAGTTTCTCATTCGAAACGTGTCAAAAATATAAAGTGTAATATATCGTTGAATTCAGAATCAAGGAGAGAATTTAAATATGGTATTTAAAAAAATAAAGTTGATGATGGTTGCTAACAAACAAAACGATGTATCAAAAATTGAATAACAGCATTAAGTAGAGCTAGAAAAGTGGCAATAAAAAAGTGCTCTTCTTTTCTTGATAGCTCTTCAAATAAGGTCAGAAAAAAATAAAAACGAAAATCAGAAAATTCAATTTTCTTCAAATATCTCAAAAACTAAAAGAGATATTCGAGTTATACAAAGACCATAAATACATCCTCTCAAATGCGTAACTTTTGTTTCATTTAACCGACCTTACATCTCTTACCGTTTCCGAGATCCCCATAGTGGGCATCCTTATCTTGGACCCGGTATATATATACACACACACACACACACACACACACACACACACACACGCACACGCACACGCACGCGCACGCGCGCACGCACACGCACACACCCACACGCACACGCACAGGCACACGCACACGCACACCCACGCGCATACGCACACGCACACGCGCACGCACGAGCACACGCACGCGCGCGAATTTAAAATATGTGAGGAACAGCAAGGCAGAAATTCGGCACGACAAAAATAAAATTACGAAACCAAAGTTTAAGAAAAGAAAAGTTTTCAATGGATCAAAATAATAGGGAAGCAATAATACAAGAAAATGAGTGTTGTGAAAGATACTTACAAAGAAGAAATGGAGAGATAAGCTCAGATGGAGGAATAGATTTTTATGAAGTTTGTAGGAAACGGCATAGATATAAAGAAAAGGCCAGACAAGAAG
>JARFJB010000857.1:0-57373 GCA_036346205.1 Vesta saturnalis
TCCCTAGCTTCCCAAGATTCATAAATTGTCTCTGACATGCCCTTTTCCTTTAAATAAAACTCCTTATCTTTCTTTCCTTTATCCATTCTAGTACATTTTTGTTCATGCATTGTTCATTCTCTCAATGTGACCAAACCAACGTAATGTACTACTTTTATATCTATCCATCATTGTTTTTTCCTCACCATAGTCCGTCATTTTGCAATCATTCTTTACCTTTGTCCCATGTCTCACTTCCATGAAGTACTGACGGGACAAACACGCCATTATAGATTGCTCGTTTCGCAGCTAGACTCATGCTTTAGTTTCTCATTACCGTCCATATACTTCCAATCACTTTCCTTCCAGCACTGACCTTTTGTTCAATCTCGCCCTCCATTGTACCATCTGCAGTAAACATTCCACCCAGATATACCAGCTCGTCCACTTGCTCCAAAATTTCAGAGTAAATACTCTAGTCTCCTTTCCACTGTAATGCTCCCTTACTTTTAGGTGCAATTTTATATATATATATAAGTATTGCGCCCTTCTGGTTTGGTAACCCAGCGCGGTTTTACTTTGCCTCGGCTTTGCTCAATCGGGTTTATTTTATAAACGGGGTGTGGTTCGTAGTGATTATTGGATGGGCTTAACACTGTAACCTTAAATAAAATTCGTAAAGCATTTTTAACAGGTATATTAAATAAATATTTACAATAAAGAAAATAAGAACGTATTCAACAAAACATGTATCAGCGAACTCCCTTGTCCAGGTCCTGGTGTCACTGGGTGCGTAATCGCTTCTGTGAACAAAAATAGTCTTTTAATTAATCCTTACCTAAAAGATACAGTTTAGGATACGGTCCTGTATGTACAGTAGCGCGAGTGTTGTTCGATGCAGTGGTTGCTCGAAGCGCCAGCGCATTGAACCCGATTCGTTTGAGAAAATCGATATCGTGTTTGTATGCCAGTAACTCTGAAGCGCTGCAGCAAGGATGTTCTACTCCTGGAAGTAATACACGCGAAATGCTCGTATACGACCTCGATGTATTCGGACAATCTTTCTTTAATTATTACCGGTTTAATGTAGGCAATTAGATTATTTATCTAACTAAATGAATTACTCTCTACTACTTACTCTATACTAAGTTAATTATTGATAATTAAACTAGGGAACAAATACTTAATATTACTTTAAGTGGTTTACGTAAAGATCGAATAATCTACGTACTCTTTAATTTATTTACAAACGTTCTCGCACCAGGTATTTACGATGGTTATATTTATATACAAATTTATACTACAGGTTATGGAGGTATTCCTCTACTAATCAAAGACACCATATGTGGTTATTACGTGTTATCTGTATGCAGTAAGTGTGTGAGTTTCGAGCGGGTCTCAGTAATTTCCAGAAAACGAAGGCGACGGCCTGTCTTTACTGTATATACTAAGAGAAAGGTCGTAGGTCTTTACAGCCCTGTAACAACCCTTCACCCTCAAGTGGTGACGAGATACGTCGGGATCTACCCTGCGTGCCTCTAGGTGTTTGTGTGCTTTGTAAACTCCTGGTGCTTAGCCCGGAAGTATTTACGGTCTGCGTTTTGAATGTGAATTGTCAGAATGTATAACTTTACAACTTACGTGTCTTTCAATCGCGTATTGAACTTTAGGTTGCCCGATCGCGAAGGACTCTTCGTCGGTGAACAACAGGTCGGTTTTACTTAAGCAGACGGCGGCGGCCGGTTTCTGGAACGGTCAACGGTGGCGGCTGCTGGATATCGGCTTAACGGGAATCTACTTCTTCTCTTCATTATGCGGTCGCGAGTTTATAAAGGTATCGGTGGGCGGCTTCGCGGCTACCGTGCGGGGAATCCGTTACATGATTGGTTAAAATCGTTCTGACGTGCAGAAACTTACGGTTTCTTAGAATACACGTCAGCAGTGATGAATAAATTATTTGTTGTGCAATATCGCGTAAACTTATGAAATTTTACATACAGGATGGTCCGGTTAATTTATTCTAAAACATATAAGTAAAGATGCTGGTTCTTTACATACCACCCTTTCCTCTTCTTGCGGAAGATCCGTCCGCTTTAACCCTCATGCCATCAGGATGGGATGCTAACGGCGGCGATTGCGTCGCTGGCGGCGGCTAAGGCATTCCGGGGCGGCATAAGGCGGGCCGGTTCGGGTATTTCCCGGATATGCAGCCCCTTCCTGGTCACCTCGGTTGTCCGGCCAAATGTTCCGGCGTGGTGGGTCCTTCGTCGCGTTAGGAACGCGGCGTCCAAGTCTTCGGTCCCGGGTGGCGGTAGTGGTGTGGCTAGGGCGATATTCTTACCGGGAGTTTTCGGCAATTGTTTAAATGGGGCCATTTTTGTGAAGATACATTTCTGGTTTTATCCTTTGCTTTTATATGATTTTGAAACGCGGGTTTTATAGCCGTTAAATTTTCAACGTTCCATTGGTCGTTGGTCTAGTCTGATCGGTGACGTCATCGCATTTCTCAAATCTTTTACATGCGCTTCTCCCGCGCTTTTCCTACTACCGGGTTCTCGGAGCTCGACAATTACGGGCGATTTTATTTTATACACAAGGTAAGGACCGGCATATTTTTTTCGCTAATTTCGCGGAAAATTCTTTTGCTTTGCTGGACAGGTAATGTGTTTTACGATATACGAGATCTCCTTTGCGGGGGCGGTAGGCTCGGTGACGCAGGTTGTAATGATACCGTTGTACTTCAAAGGTCTTTGCTAATGAATCTCTAGCAAGTTCTTGTAGATCTTTTAAATACTTCATGTGTTGCGCTTGATCAGCTGCGGTTACGGCGGTTTTTGTTGTCGGCGGTTGTTTCTGGGTTGACCATGCCCTAGGTGGTTCTAATTCTCCCGAGATTAAGTAAGGCAGGAGAAACCAGTTGATCCATGCTGTACGGTATTGATAGCGAAGGCTATTTCCGGCAGGTGAGCGTCCCACTCCGCTGGTTGTTTCGCGTAAATTGTGCGATCATCGTCCCGATCACTTTATTGGTTCTTTCCACCGGGTTGGCATGCGGGGAGTATGGTGGGTAGAACGATGGTTGATTCCATGTTCCTTAAGAACGTGCGGAATAGTTTGCTGGTATACTGTGGGCCGTTTCGGAGATCAGGTGTCGGGGAGTTCCAAAGCGGTATATTATTTGTTCTTTAACGCTTGGATAATCGGCGGACTGGTAGCGTTACGGAGCGGTTTAAGTTCGACCCACTTAGTTAACCGGTCTTGAAAAACTAACAGGAATTTATAGCCTTTCTTGGAACGCGGCAGCGGTCCGATAAGGTCGTACTTACGTTGGTCCACGGATGTCCAGGTCGCGAAAAGTACATTTCTCCTTGCGGCTTTTGCGTACTACCTTTATAAGTCTGACAACTTATACACGTTTTACGTATTTTATCACGTCGGATTTTATGGTGGGCCAGTAGTAATTCGGTATATGCGGCATAGTGTTTTCGCAATTCCCAGGTGTCCTGCGGTGGGGACATCGTGACATTCTTCCAGGATATCTCGGCGTTTTCTAGCGGTATACAAATTTTCCAACTAGGATGGCTTCCCATCTCTTTTCGGGTGTCGGATCAGGGAATGATTTAAATAGTTGTCCTTCCTCTATTTTATATCGAGGGTGTTGATCAGGGTGTTCTCGGACTTGTTGTATTAAGCCTCGATACCAGGACAGGTTATCTTCGGTTTCCTCCACCTCTAATGGAGACAGGTCGGCTTTTACTTATCGTCCTCGTGTAAGCGAGATAGCGCGTCGGCCACTTGTTCAGTGCCCTTTTCGGTACTCCACCTGGAAGTCAACTGTTGTAGTTCCATTATCCAGCGGGCTAGACGGGATGTCGGTTTCTCTAGCGTGCGAAGCCACTTGAGACTTCTATGATCGGTTAACACGGTGAATTTATAACCCTCTAGGTAACTTTTTAGTTTTTGTATGGCCCATACTACGGCCAGGCACTCTTGTTCAATCGTCGAGTAATTCCTTTCCGCTGGGTTCAGTGCCCTGCTGATATAGCTATCACTCGTTCATTCGGTGCTTGTCCTTGTGTTAGCACGGCTCCAATTCCGGTGGTACTTGCGTCGGTTTGTATACAAAAGGTTGATTAAAATCCGGACAGGCTAATACAGGGGGCGGTTAAAGCTTGTTTAATGGCTTCAAAGGCGTGATTTTGTGTCGGTCCACTGATATCTGGTGTTCTTTTCAAGAGTTCGGTAAGCGGTTGACTTATTTCGCAAACCCTAACATATTTGCGGTACCACGATGCCAGTCCCAAAATTGACAGGCTTAACGGTACGGGGAGCGGGTATTTGGATGATTGCGTCGATTTTTCTGGATCAGGTAAAATTCCTTTTGCGGTGACGACGTGTCCCAAATATTTGAGTTTTTGACAGAAGTAGCATTTGTCTGGTTGTAGTTGAAGTCCGTTATCACGTAGTCTCTTGAATACTTCCCGTAGGTTATGCAGGTGTTCTTGAAATGTTTTTCCCAGAACTATGATATCATCTAGATATACAAAAGCGCGTCCAATCAGTTCTGGACCAATAATAGAATCTAAGAATCTCTGGAATGTAGCAGGGCGGAATGAAGTCCAAACGGTAGAACTTTGAATTGGTATTCCACGGCCGGGTACTGTAAAGCGGTGATGGATTTACTTCCATCTTCTAAAGGAATTTGCCAGTATCCTTGTTTCAGGTCTAGGTACTGATAAGCTTGCTTCTCGTAGCTGGTCTAAGATGCCTTGAATATAGGTAACGGGTATGCATCTTTGATGGTGACCTGGTTAACTTTTCGAAAGTCGACGCAGAATCGATATGAACCAGTTGGTTTCTTAACCAACACTACGGGAGAACTCCACGGGCTGTGTGACGGTTCTATTATGTCTTCGGGCATATTATCAACCTCTTGATTGATAAGTTCTTGCATTGCTGGATTGCGGGGATAGTATCGCTGTTTGATCGGTTTAGCATCGGGCATGAGCGTGATCTTATGTATAACATCTTTGGCTTTTCCTGTTACCTTTGTGAATTTCATCTCGGTTTCCAGGAATTTATTTAACTCGGGCAGCTGGTCTACGTCTGGTCCATGTATTCCACTCAATCCTCCTTGTACGGAACTTTGCAAGGGATACGTATTCCGGCGATTTCTAGTTGTTTCTGGTGTATGTGTAGAGTGGCCTGAAGATGTTCCAGCGCGTCTAATCCAATCACAATGTCGGTGGACAGTTGGGGTATGTAATAGCCCGGTAACTGGAGAGTTTTCCTGCCTATCTTGGCGGGGAAAATGTAAAGCCGCGGGTTTCAGTCATGGAACTGTCGGCAAGACGTACAGTTGCAGCTTTTAGCGTGCTCGGATATATACGGTTGTTAATTAGTAAATTCTTTACTTTCTCGCCTATATATGTTCGGGAGCTCCGGTATCAATTAAAGCATTGATGGTTTTGTTAAAGACCATAATCTCTAGGAAGAGTCTATCATCGTAGGAACGATCTAATCTTTTATCGGGTTTCCTTCGTGAAAAACTGCGCTACGGTTTGTAGCCAAGTGGTCCACTCGCTGGCGGTTGTTTTGTTTCCAGGTGTAAGAGCCGGGGTAGTAAAAAGTTCCTGGTGTCCCTTTACCGGCGTCTGAGTTTTCCGACCGCGGACAGGGCAGTCGGGATAATACACCTTCTTTGCTGCATCTCGAGCAAAAAGCTTTAAACGGTTCTCTACACCTCTTTGAAGTGTCCGGTTTTCCACATCTCCAACAGACGGTGGAGCGATAGGGGGTGGTGATAGGTGTTGGAACGGTTTTAGTGGTGTTGATTTCACGGGGACGGTGGGGTGGGTCAGGGCTGGTGTTAGACCACTAAAGTGTACCTTCTGGCGGTTTGGACTGGGAGACGGGAGTGTTCCGCGGAGGGCATTTCGAATTGGGTAGCCAACTCGAGAAGTTCGGTCAGGTCTTTAAAATCTCTCTGCGGATGTAATATTTATATTCCACCCTCAGGTTGTCATACATACGTTGTAGTTGTTCTTCTCTCGACATGTTTCCATGGCGTCGCATTAGGTCAGGACGGCGGTTACGTATTCCGTAGCTTTTTCTGGGGTTTTGCAATCTATTTCGGATTTCCTCCTTAGTTGAAATTGATGTCGCGGTGGTAAAATTGTATTTTAAAACTGACCAAGAAATCTTTCCAAGTCGTCCAGGATTGTTGATGGTTTCTGTACCATAACAGGGTGCTTTCCTTTAATAATTCCGGAAGGGCGAGTAATAGGTCACGGTCGGTGATGTTGTAGCAGGTTTGTAATTCTTCTACTCTTTCCAAGAAAGAAATTGGATCGCTGATACCGTCGTATTTCACCCCCATTTGCGTATTCTATCGCAAATATCGGCGCGTCTGGTTCCGGTAATGTCTAGGTGTTCCCCAGCTGGTGGTGGTGGTATCGGAGCGGTTAATGTTAGTCTTTCTGGTGTCAGTGTGGTTACTTGTCCTTCTCCGGTGCGTTGTATTTTATTATCCTGGCACGAAGTGCATCTACATTCCTCCTGTCTCTAGTTTATATTTCCTAGCTTCGGTTGCTAATTCATCCTTCTTGAGTGGTAAATCCATCCCACTCTTGTGTCGGTATCCTCAGAGTCCCCCGGTATACTCATCCTGTAACAGACAGATTAGTGTCTCTGGAAAACAAAAATATGTGATTACTGGTACTTCTGCGGTCCTTTTGGAATCTGTAAACGGAAAATTATTTAAGGTGTTCAGTGTTTTCGAGCCCCACGTTTGGTTCAAATGTAATGCTCCCTTACTTTTAGGTAATTATATATATATATTTTGCGCCCTTCTGGTTTGGTAACCCAGCGCGGTTTTACTTTGCCTCGGCTTTGCTCAATCGGGTTTATTTTATAAACGGGGTGGGTTCGTAGTGATTATTGGATGGGCTTAACACTGTAACCTTAAATAAAATTCGTAAAGCATTTTAACAGGTATATTAAATAAATATTTACAAAAAGAAAATAAGAACGTATTCAACAAAACATGTAATGCGAACTCCCTTGTCCAGGTCCTGGTGTCACTGGGTGCGTAATCGCTTCTGTGAACAAAAATAGTCTTTTAATCTATTCCTTACCTAAAGATACAGTTTAGGATTACGGTCCTGTATGTACGGTAGCGGAGTGTTGTTCGATGCAGTGGTTGCTCGAGCGCCAGCGCAATGAACCGATTCGTTTGAGAAAATCGATATCGTGTTTGTATGCCAGTAACTCTGAAGCGCTGAAGCAAGGATGTTCTACTCCTGGAAGTAATACACGCGAAATGCCGTATAACCCGATGTATTCGGACAATCTTTCTTTAATTATTACCGGTTTAATGTAGGCAATTAGATTATTTATCTAAAAATAATTACTCTATACTACTTCTATACTAAGTTTAATTATTTATAATTAAACAAGGGAACAAATACTTAATATTACTTTAAGGGTTTACGTAAAGATCGAATAATCTACGTACTCTTTAATTTATTTACAAACGTTCTCGCACCAGGTATTTACGATGGTTATATTTATATACAAATTTATACTACAGGTTATGGAGGTATTCCTACTAATCAAAGACACCATATGGGTTATTACGTGTTATCTGTAGGTAAGTGTGTGAGTTTCGAGGGGTCTCAGTTTCCAGAAACGAAGGCGACGGCCTGTCTTTACTGTATATACTAAGAGAAAGGTCGTAGGTCTTTACAGCCCTGTAACAACCCTTCACCCTCAAGTGGTGACGAGATACGTCGGGATCTACCCTGCGGCCTCTAGGTGTGTTTTTGTAAACTCCTGGTGCTTAGCCCGGGTATTTAGGTCTGAGTGTTTGAATGTAAATTGTCAGAATGTATAACTTTACAACTTACGTGTCTTTCAATGCGTATTGAACTTTAGGTTGCCCGATCGCGAAGGACTCTTCGTCGGTGAACAACAGGTCGGTGTTACTTAAGCAACGGAACGGCGGCCTACTGGTTTCTGGAACGGTCAACGGTGGCGGCTGCTGGATATCGGCTTAACGGAATCATTCTTCTCTATTATGCGCGTCGCGAGTTTATAAAGGTGCATCGTGGGCGGCTTCGCGGCTACCGTGCGGGGAATCCGTTATGATTGGTTAAAATCGTTCTGACGTGCAGAAACTTACGGTTTCTTAGAATACACGTCAGCAGTGATGAATAAATTATTTGTTGTGCAATATCGCGTAAACTTATGAAATTTACATACAGGATGGTCCGGCCTAATTTATTCTAAAACAAAAGTATAAGAGCTGGTTCTTTACATACCACCCTTTCCTCTTCTTGCGGAAGATCCGTCCGCTTATTGACCCTCATGCCATCAGGCATGGTGATGCTAACGCGACGGCGATTGCGTCGCTGGCGGCGGCTAAGGCATTCCGGGGCGGCATAAGGGGCCGGTTCGGGTATTTCCGGATATGCAGTCCTCATTCCTCCGGTCACCTGGTTTCCGGCGCAAATGTTCCGGCGTGGGGGGTCCTTGGTCTCCCGTGGTTAGCCGGGGTGGTGACCAATACCATGCTGTATCCCTTGGGATTGGTCCTGGAGACGGTGTGCGTGGCGCAGGCGGCGGAGATTGTTCCCGGACCGGAGAACTTCGTCGCGTTAAACGCGGCGTCCAAGTCTTCGGTCCCGGGTCGGCGGTAGTGGTGTGCGGGCGATATTCTTACCGGGAGTTTTGGGGACGCATTGTTTAAATGGGGCCATTTTTTGAAAGATACATTTCTGGTTTTATCCTTTGCTTTTATATGATTTTGAACACGCGGGTTTTTCATAGCCGTTAAATTTTCAACGTTCCCATTGGTCGTTGGTCTAGTCTGATCGGTGACGTCAATCGCATTTCTCAAATCTTTACATGCGCTTCTCCCGCGCTTTTCCTACTACCGGGTTCTCGGAGCTCGACAATTACGGGCGATTTTATTTTATACACAAGGTAAGGACCGGCATATTTTTTTCGCTAATTTCGCGGAAAATTCTTTTGCTTTGCTGGACAGGTAATGTGTTTTACGATATACGAGATCTCCTTTGCGGGGCGGTAGGCTCGGTGACGCAGGTTGTAATGATACCGTTGTACTTCAAAGGTCTTTGCTAATGAATCTCTAGCAAGTTCTTGTAGATCTTTTAAATACTTCATGTGTTGCGCTTGATCAGCTGCGGTTACGGCGGTTGCTTCTGTTGTTTGTTTCTGGGGACCATGCCCTAGGTGGTTCTAATTCTCCCGAGATTAAGTAAGGCGGGAGAAACCAGTTGATCCATGCTGTACGGTATTGATAGCGAAGGCTATTTCCGGCAGGTGAGCGTCCCACTCGCTGGTTGTTTCGCGTAAATTGTGCGATCATCGTCCCGATCACTTTATTGGTTCTTTCCACCGGGTTGGCATGGGGGAGTATGGTGGCGTAGAACGATGGTTGATTCCATGTTCCTTTAAGAACGTGCGGAATAGTTTGCTGGTATACTGTGGGCCGTTTCGGAGATCAGGTGTCGGGGAGTTCCAAAGCGGTATATTATTTGTTCTTTTAACGCTTGGATAATCGGCGGACTGGTAGCGTTACGGAGCGGTTTAAGTTCGACCCACTTAGTTAACCGGTCTTGAAAACTAACAGGAATTTATAGCCTTTCTTGGAACGCGGCAGCGGTCCGATAAGGTCGGTACTTTTTCCACGGATGTCCAGGTCGCGAAAAGTACATTTCTCCTTGCGGCTTTTGCGTACTACTTTATAAGTCTGACAACTTATACACGTTTTACGTATTTTATCACGTCGGATTTTATGGTGGGCCAGTAGTAATTACGGTATATGCGGCATAGTGTTTTCGCAATTCCCAGGTGTCCTGCGGTGGGGACATCGTGACATTCTTCCAGGATATCTCGGCGTTTCTTAGCGGTATACAAATTTCCAACTAGGATGGCTTCCCATCTCTTTTCGGGTGTCGGATCAGGGAATGATTTAAATAGTTGTCCTTCCTCTATTTTATATCGAGGGTGGTGATCAGGGTGTCTCGGACTTGTTGTATTAAGCCTCGATACCATGGACAGGTTATCTTCGGTTTCCTCCAAATGGAGAAGGTCGGCTTTTACCTATCGTCCTCGTGTAAGCGAGATAGCGCGTCCCACGTTGTTCAGTGCCCTTTCGGTACTCCACCTGGAAGTCAAACTGTTGTAGTTCCATTATCCAGGGGCTAGACGGGATGTCGGTTTCTTAGCGTGCGAAGCCACTTGAGACTTCTATGATCGGTCAACACGGTGAATTTATAACCCTCTAGGTAACTTTTAGTTTTTGTATGGCCCATACTACGGCCAGGCACTCTTGTTCAATCGTCGAGTAATTCCTTTCCGCTGGGTTCAGTGCCCTGCTGATATAGCTATCACTCGTTCATTCGGTGCTTGTCCTTGTGTTAGCACGGCTCCAATTCCGGTGGTACTTGCGTCGGTTTGTAGTACAAAAGGTTGATTAAAATCCGGACAGGCTAATACAGGGGGGGCGGTTAAAGCTTGTTTAATGGCTTCAAAGGCGTGATTTTGTGTGTCGGTCCACTGATATCTGGTGTTCTTTTTCAAGAGTTCGGTAAGCGGTTGACTTAATTTCGCAAAGCCACTAACATATTTGCGGTACCACGATGCCAGTCCCAAAAATTGACGGAGTTGCTTAACGGTACAGCGGGTATTTGGATGATTGCGTCGATTTTTCTGGATCAGGTAAAATTCCTTTGCGGTGACGACGTGTCCCAAATATTTGAGTTGGGGACAGAAGTAGCATTTGTCTGGTTGTAGTTGAAGTCCGTTATCACGTAGTCTCTTGAATACTTCCGTAGGTTATGCAGGTGTTCTTGAAATGTTTTTCCCAGAACTATGATATCATCTAGATATACAAAAGCGCGTCCAATCAGTTCTGGACCAATAATAGAATCTAAGAATCTCTGGAATGTAGCAGGGGGAATGAAGTCCAAACGGTAGAACTTTGAATTGGTATAATCCACGGCCGGGTACTGTAAAGCGGTGATGGATTTACTTCCATCTTTAAAGGAATTTGCCAGTATCCTTGTTTCAGGTCTAAGGTACTGATATAGCTTGCTTCTCGTAGCTGGTCTAAGATGCCTTGAATATACGGTAACGGGTATGCATCTTTGATGGTGACCTGGTTAACTTTTCGAAGTCGACGCAGAATCGATATGAACCAGTTGGTTTCTTAACCAACACTACGGGAGAACTCCACGGGCTGTGTGACGGTTCTATTTGTCTTCCAAGCATATTATCAACCTCTTGATTGATAAGTTCTTGCATTGCTGGATTGGGGATAGTATCGTTTTTGATCGGTTTAGCATCGGGCATGAGCGTGATCTTATGTATAACATCTTTGGCTTTTCCTGTTACCTTTGTGAATTTCCTCATCTCGGTTTCCAGGAATTTATTTAACCGGGCAGCTGGTCTACGTCTGGTCCATGTATTCCACTCAATCCTCCTTGTACGGAACTTTGGGGATACGTATTCCGGCGATTTCTAGTTGTTTCTGGTGTATGTTAGAGTGGCCTGAAGATGTTCCAGCGCGTCTAATCCAATCGGGTGGACAGTTTATGTAATAGCCCGGTAACTGGAGAGTTTTCCTGCCTATCTTGGCGGGGAAAATGGCCGCGGGTTTCAGTCATGGAACTGTCGGCAAGACGTACAGTTGCAGCTTTTAGCGTGCTCGGATATATACGGTTGTTAATTAGTAAATTCTTTACTTTCTCGCCTATATATGTTCGGGATGCTCCGGTATCAATTAAAGCATTGATGGTTTTGTTAAAGACCATAATCTCTAGGAAGAGTCTATCATCGTAGGAACGATCTAATTTTATCGGGTTTCCTTCGTGAAAACTGCGCTACGGTTTGTAGCCAAGTGGTCCACTCGCTGGCGGTTGTTTTGTTTCCAGGTGTAAGAGCCGGGGTAGTAAAAGTTCCTGGTGTCCCTTTACCGGCCTCTGGAGTTTTCCGACCGCGGACAAGGGCAGTCTCGGGATAATACACCTTCTTTGCTGCATCTCGAGCAAAAGCTTTAAACGGTTCTCTACACCTCTCTTGAAGTGTCCGGTTTTCCACATCTCCAACAGACGGTGGAGCGATCAAGGGTGGTGATAGGTGTTGGAACGGTTTTAGTGGTGTTGATTTCACGGGGACGGTGTGCTGGTGGGTCAGGAGCTGGTGTTAGAAAAGTTACCTTCTGGCGGTTTGGACTGGGAGACGGTGAGTGTGTCCGGAGGTAGCATTTCGAATTGGGTAGCCAACTCGAGAAGTTCGGTCAGGTCTTTAAAATCTCTGCGGATGAATTTTAATATTCCACCCTCAGGTTGTCATACCGTTGTAGTTGTTCTTCTCTCGACATGTTTCCATGGCGTCGCATTAGCGTCAGGACGGCGGTTACGTATTCCGTAGCTTTTTCTCGGGTTTTTGCAGTCTATTTCGGATTTCCTCCTTAGTTGAAATTGATGTCGCGGTGGTAAAATTGTATTTTAAAACTGACCAAGAAATCTTTCCAAGTCGTCCAGGATTGTTGATGGTTTCTGTACCATAACAGGGTGCTTTCCTTTAATAATTCCGGAAGGGCGAGTAATAGGTCACGGTGGGATGTTGTAGCAGGTTTGTAATTTTCTACTCTTTCCAAGAAAGAAATTGGATCGCTGATACCGTCGACACCCCATTTGCGTATTCTATCGCAAATATCGGCGCGTCTGGTTCCGGTAATGTCTAGGTGTTCCCCAGCTGGTGGTGGTTATCGGAGCGGTTAATGTTAGTCTTTCTGGTGTCAGTGTGGTTACTTGTCCTTCTCCGGTGCGTATGTATTTTATTATCCTGGCACGAAGTGCATCTACATTCCTCCTGTCTCTAGTTTATATTTCCTAGCTTCTTGCTAATTCATCCTTCTTGAGGTGGTAAATCCATCCCACTCTTGTGTCGGTATCCTCAGAGTCCTCCCGGTATACTCATCCTGTAACAGACAGATTAGTGTCTCTGGAAAACAACAATATGTGATTACTGGTACTTCTGCGGTCCTTTTGGAATCTGTAAACGGAAAATTATTTAAGGTGTTCAGTGTTTTTCGAGCCCCACGTTTAGGTGTCAAATGTAATGCTCCCTTACTTTAGGTGCAATTTTATATATATATATAAGTATTGCGCCCTTCTGGTTTGGTAACCCAGCGCGGTTTTACTTTGCCTCGGCTTTGCTCAATCGGGTTTATTTTATAAACGGGGTGTGGTTCGTAGTGATTATTGGATGGGCTTAACAAACCTTAAATAAAATTGTAAAGCATTTTAACAGGTATATTAAATAAATATTTACGATAAAGAAAAAAAACGTATTCAACAAAAATGTACATGCGAACTCCCTTGTCCAGGTCCTGGTGTCACTGGGTGCGTAATCGCTTCTGTGAACAAAAATAGTCTTTTAATTAATCCTTACCTAAAAGATACAGTTTAGGATACGGTCCTGTATGTACGGTAGCGCGAGTGTTGTTCGATGCAGTGGTTGCTCGAAGCGCCAGCGCATTGAACCCGATTCGTTTGAGAAAATCGATATCGTGTTTGTATGCCAGTAACTCTGAAGCGCTGCAGCAAGGATGTTCTACTCCTGGAAGTAAACACGCGAAATGCTCGTATACGACCTCGATGTATTCGGACAATCTTTCTTTAATTATTACCGGTTTAATGTAGGCAATTAGATTATTTATCTAACTAAATGAATTACCCATACTTTACTCTATACTAAGGTTAATTATTGATAATTAAACTAGGGAACAAATACTTAATATTACTTTAAGTGGTTTACGTAAAGATCGAATAATCTACGTACTCTTTAATTTATTTACAAACGTTCTCGCACCAGGTATTTACGATGGTTATATTTATATACAAATTTATACTACAGGTTATGGAGGTATTCCTCTACTAATCAAAGACACCATATGTTTATTACGTGTTATCTGTATGCAGGTGTGTGAGTTTCGAGCGGGGTCTCAGTAATTTCCAGAAAACGAAGGCGACGGCCTGTCTTTACTGTATATACTAAGAGAAAGGTCGTAGGTCTTTACAGCCCTGTAACAACCCTTCACCCTCAAGTGGTGACGAATACCGGGGATCTACCCGGTGCCTCTAGGTGTTTGTGTGCTTTGTAAAACTCCTGGTGCTTAGCCCGGAAGTATTTACGGTCTGCAGTGTTTGAATGTAATTGTCAGAATGTATAACTTTACCACTTACGTGTCTTTCAATCGCGGTATTGAGCTTTAGGTTGCCCGATCGCGAAGGACTCTTCGTCGGTGAACAACAGGTCGGTGTTTACTCTAAGCAGACGGAACGGCCCTACTGGTTTCTGGAACGGTCAACGGTGGCGGCTGCTGGATATCGGCTTAACGGGAATCTACTTCGATTCTCTTCATTATGCGCGCGAGTTTATAAAGGGGATCGGTGGGCGGCTTCGCGGCTACCGTGCGGGGAATACCGTTACATGATTGGTTAAAATCGTTCTGACGGCAGAAACTTACGGTTTCTTAGTAATACACGTCAGCAGTGATGAATAAATTATTTGTTGTGCAATATCGCGTAAACTTATGAAATTTTACATACAGGATGGTCCGTGCCTAATTTATTCTAAAACATATAAGTATAAGATGCTGGTTCTTTACACCACTTTCCCGATTGAACACTACAATCTTAGTTTTGTTCACGTTTATCTTTAGGTCCAGCTCTCACAGACCGTATCAAACTTTCTCAGAGCAGTTTGTAGCTCATCCACCCTGTCACTTAATAAGACTGTGTCATCTGCATACACCAGAAGCCGCACATTTACGTCACCAACCATTACACAAGAAGAATAACAACGTCCGTAAGGACGAAACAGAAAGATCAAGAATCGCCGAACATGTCTGGAAAGAAGACCACCGCATCCAATGGGACAACATACAGATAGTGGCAAAGGAGGAGAACACAACTCGTCGGAAACTCAAAAGCCAACATCGCACTATCACAAAATCCAAAGCTAGTGTAGAAATTAAACCCATATCGGTTCCAGTAATGCGCGAAGAGCTTAAACGCAATATACCCGCAAGAAGTAAAACATGCGCAATAAACTTCGCAAACGAAAAGTTTAATATATATTTATATATATATATATATATATATATATATATATAATAAATATGAATTCTGGAAAACAGTCCTTTCAGGACTAAGCCTGATGACGGACGCAGAGTCGGCTTCCGAAATGTCGCGCTCAAAAGCATAAACTGGAGATAGGCTGATAAACTGCACTAACCATTACACCATTTGTAGCAGTACATGGTTCTCTAACACATTTATCCATGTATTCACTGAACAACCACGGTCACATCACACTACCTTGCTCAATATTAAAGCATTCACTCACACCTCCTCTCACGCTAACACATGCTTGACTACCGTTGTATACTGCCCTTATTCCGTTTATTGTACCTTTATTTATGCCATCTTCATTTAAAATTTCCCACAGCTTTTGCCTATTCACTCTGTCGTTCTTCAGATCTACAAACGCACAGTATAGCTTCCTTTTTACACATAAACACTTTTTAATCACCTGCTGGAGACCAACCATCTGAACGACACACCCTCTTCCTGGCATGAAGCCACCCTGCACATCTTAAATCTTAGTTTGTGTAGTTTCACGTATTCTTATCAATCAGTTTTCTTCCAAATACTTTACCAGACACTCTGAGGTAACTTACTCCACTGTAATTATTGCAATCACTCTTGCTCCCCTTACCCTTGTACACCCATAATCGCGCTCTTCCAATCTCTCGGCACTTTTTCACGCATAAGGTATACATTGAATAATTCACAAAATCTTTATATAAGCTTTGCACCTCCATACTTTTGCATTTCCCCAGTGATTTCATCTACACCTGCTCCCTTGCCGTTTTCCAACCTTCCTACCGTTATCTCTACCTCATTTATTCCAATATCCTTCTCAGTTTCAATCACCGTTCCTTCTGCATTCTCCTTATTTAACCCTTCAGTCTGGTCCTCCATTACTGTGCAGTTTCCGAAATATTTATTTCAATCGCGCCATACTATTTAGCTACTCATTTTGTCACACTTGCAACGTTCTGTTTTGGGCGATGTTTTGTATTTTAAAATTTTTAGAAAAGTTTTTGTTTCCCAAAATCATTCTGCATTTTTCTCCTTCCATAGCCATCACTTCCTCTTCACTTATTCTCACTGGCTCCGCTTTTTGTTTCTTAATCTGTACCCTATACAATCACTTTTTCCCAGTCTCATTTTTTAAATCATTGCCATGTATGCATCTTTTTCTTACATACCGCCTTTTTACCGACTCAGTCCACAAAGCACAGTGTCTTTCATTTATTCGTTCCACACTGTTTCATTCCATTCAACCTTTACTCACAGCATCTGCGTATTTCATTCTCGCACCATTATCCACTAGTTTGTCTACCCTAATTCTGGACATTCGCACTACGTTTTTTTTCTTCTCAAGACCTACATTTGCCCTAAACACACTCGAAACAACCAAGAAAGGTCCGATCCACAGATACCGCATTACTTTTGTGATTTTCACCAGGTTTCTAAGCCGTTCATCATACACTATCAAGTCTATCATACTTTTAGATTCACCTCTTTGCCATGTAAAATATGCACATTTTTATGTTGAAACCACGTATTAGATACAAAGAGGCCTCTCTCCACACAGACGGCCACCAGACGGTCACCATTCTCATTGATTCCTTGGTCTCCGAACTTTCCTAGAACGCGTCCAGTATGTTCTCTCTGTACACCCACCCACCCGTTCGGATATAAATACCTTAACAAATCAAAACGATGTTCTGTGCATGAGTAAACATGCACAAATCAGAGGTGAAATTTTAAGTAAATACCGTTAGAACTTACCTTGCACAAAGCGAGTAACAAATATAAGCATTGTATTTGGTGCACCTTAACAAATAAATAAGTTGGTTTGCGCATTTGGTTTGAGTTAAACAAAATTTATGACCCATCCTTAAAATTACCCGAACTAACATTTAGGCGACGTAAGTCTTCATTAAATCAACAAAGTATCTTTTAGTTAATATTTTATCGGCAGATGTCTCCACAGAAAATGTCAAATAAAGTAAAAATTATTCAATATTCTTTATATTTTAAACTAGAAAAATTATTTTATATCCACTCATTTTATAGAAAATATCTTGCTGCGATAGTGAATTGATATAATTTAGGACATGGTTTGACTATAATTACATACCATCATAATACATAACCATATATTTGTAAGTAAACAAATACCTTTTTTATAAGTTTTTTATGAACGAATAAGTTCAATTAATAATAATTTTTAAATACTTTTTTTGCTTATTAAAGACTAAATAATTTCGGGTGGAAAAATAGATAAACGTTGTAATTAGTCTGTTATCCTCAAGATTTGTAACAAGTTTTCTAGAACATAATTACTGCTTTGTAAACGACACAATTCTTGTAGGTACTTTACGATAACATAAATATCGATACATTTGTGATTATTTCATTCTTATAGGAGAATGTGTGTACAGTGTAAGGTAGTTGGAAGTTCAACGAAATTATAGATGTTTAATATTGTAATTCAGCACATAGCTTAAATAGATTTCATATTGTTCCAAGTTAAATGAAAAGCAATTACATAAATCAGTGCATGTATTCAGTCCACCTATTGTGGAGTTATCAATATGTTATATAAAAATGAGAATATTTATATTACCTTGGAATTAAAACATTTAAATTAAAAAAATATTCACTGTTGTTCCCTCAGAAGTGGAATCGGTACCAGATAAAATTAATGGTTGCATAACCTAAAAATGTTTTTCAATTTCCCACCACTCTAACATAGACACTTTGGCACGTTTAATGTATTTCTGTCAATTTGTTGCATCAATTCGTTGCAAGGATTCCACCCATATCTCTTTTACATGGTCATCGCAAAATTTGGAATTATGTCTTCCTATATTTTTGTTGTAGTGTCTATTGCAGATTGCCCACACCAGTTCAATAGGGTTAAATTGGCAGTGATATGGTGGTAACCGTAATGCTCTGTGTTCACACTCGTGTGCTATTTCATCTATTTCGTACACATTTAGTATAACATTATCTGCAAATAATTGTAGTAATTCTTTTTTAAACATGCTAGGTTTATAAGCTATGTCGTGCTGCAATAGATAATTATACATTTCTTCCTTTTTATATGAATTGTTTGGAATTTTTTCTAGAAGTCTGGAATGATAACTAGTATTGTCCATTACAATTAAAGATGGTTCTTTTAAGTTTGCAATTAAATTATTTTCAAACCATTTTGTAAACAACTCCGCACACGTATCTCCATGATAGTCAGCACGTTGTGACTTTGTAGAAAACAAAAGTGATGTATCGGAAATAAATCCATCTTCATTGCCTGTCTGAACAACTATAAATCTAAAAAGTAGTTATTTTATTAGGAATTATAATGTAATGACTAAATTACAACAAACCTTTTCCCTTGACCCATTGTCTTCTTCTTCACGCTTTCCATGAATTTATCATGCCAGGTTCTTTTGTGCGATCCTCGACTGATAATCCAAGTTTCATATAATAATACAGGAATGCATAATTTTTCTTCCTTATTTTTATAATATTTGTTTACAAATCGTACACGGTTGGTAGCAATATGTGATTGTTCCAGTAAACCTCTCCTACCATCATCTACTTTAGATGAAAAACCAATGGAATTTAAAAGACGTCTTAAGCTTGATCTACTGAAATCGAAAACTTGACTATTGCTTAATTCTTTTGTAATGATGGCGTAACATGTATACCTATAAAAACAGATATAATACTAGACATGTATTTCATAAATTTTCTCCTTACAGTATCCTTCACAGTCATCAACTTCGGTGGACTTAGATTTCGTACGTTTTCGACTATTTTCTTTTTGACTTCTGTAACCCATTTTTTATAGCACTAACTGAATTTATACTAATCCCACATGCTTCAGACGTGCACTAAAAGTAGTACTTTTGTATCACATTTTACACAATAATGTACTTAATGTACCAGCATAACAGATTGAATTGTAACGAATGCACCTTAATTATCACGATCCCATTCCAAATAATTAAGCACATTCATAACTTCGAACTGCGCTTGGCATTTAAGGTGTTTATTACGTAGCACATCTAAGATTTTGTAAATATTATGTAAATTTTGTAAAAATGTTACCAAATTACCGATAATTCACTGTACAAGTTGTAGATAGTTTATAAAAAACTGTTTTTTATAAAAAAAGAAAAGCGTATAAACAATAAATTCAAAGAATGATAGGAGTGACAGATGCTGCTTCTTAATCACGACACACTTATTATGGAATTAATTGTACCGCAGATTTATGTTTTATGGCCATCCTTTACTAACACACGTGGTTGAGAGAGATAAAAATATGTAATGTTATTATAGAGTTTTACATCGATGAGTCATACTCAACTTTATTTGAATCAAACTTTAGAATAACTATGGCAAACATAATTTTATAAGGGACACTAATTTATAATTACAAATCTGACTGAGACCTAGAATTTGATGGTTAGGAGCTATATTAGAACTACAGTATTATCAAGAGTTTTCAGAAACAACCATCGCTTATTGAATTTTTGGAATACTGACAGTACCGATGAAGAGATATTTAGAGTCACTATGACACAAAGAGTGATCAATTTTTACTCAAATGTTTTCGGTTTGATAACAAAGGAAATCACGTACAAAGACGGAAATTGATAAGGTGGCTTGATTAAAACAAACAGAAAACCACTGAGTATTGTAAAATACTTATTACCTTGTCAATGTTTACGCGACAAACTTGGGCGATGTCTATTTTGGAATTAAAAGGCTAATAGGCATGAGGTTCACCAAAAAAATTCTCAGGGTAACCACCTGAGGTACTATCCGGAGTGGTTATGATATTGTGGAACATCCATATTGAACCCGCGGAACCCACCTGGGACGATTGGTACATAAGTTATGATTGAAAAGCGCGTAAAATTATGGTCTAACTGGAGTCTGTACAATCCGGAAGAATAAATTCTGCCAAGATGAACAACCCGAGATAATTTCATTTTATAATTTAACAACAGGAGTGGTTATAATTGATGAGTTGTCCGCAACATACATATCTCGAAATCGCCGGCGATAGCCTCCCATTTCGTTTTTCTTTTTTTCGATGACGAATATTGACGGTATCAATTCTCCAACGTTCATCGTGAAAATAATGGCGGAGTAATTCTGAAAATAAAACATTTTCTCACAAAATTGGGATTTGAAATAATAAAGTATTATCAAAAGTCAAGGATAACCAATTTTAAGAGTGCCTCGCTAAATCAGAGAGGCGTTGCATAAGATTCGAGTAGAACCCGAAGAACCTTCTGCAAAGAAAGAATGGTCCAACCAGCAGCGAAGAGGTGAATTCCGCGTAATCGTGATCGCAAGACTAAATATGTATGAGAGGTTTGTAAAAACATATTATGTTTGGAACACTCGTTCACGGACTGCTTACACACTAGTAAATTTTTTGTATAACCTTATTTTGAGATTACTTTTCTTTGATAGCAATGTGTGCAATGTATTTTTTTGTCAGTTCGATTCTTTTGTTCATTACCAATTTTAAATTGCCAAATAGATGGGTTTCTCTTCGATGTGTGTTTTTTTTTTCGTCCGGGCACACGATGAGGAAACTTGAATATTTGCTTTATATGATGATTTTTGTATGAAACCTCCGCTTTCTGATGAAGTGGAGATAAAATAAGTTTATTATGAGCCAAAAATAGATCAGGATTTCCAGTGCAAGATTTTTATTAAAAAAAAAGTAATGAGGTACTCGACACCCCACACGTTAAATATTTTTGCATGTTAGATGCTGGGTTAAATGTAAACAATTGGCCACATAGGTTTTTGTTTAATATGAAGGAACTGTCTAGTTCAGGGTCTTCCAAACCACGTTTACATTTCAAATATTTAGGTTTTGTGCCACAAACATATTGGACAACTTCCATGTGGTAAAGTAATTGTAAGAGCTGTAATGAAAAGGAACGTTACTTAATATTTTCAATCACACTAATTGAAAACACGTTTCTGTTGCCATCTATCTATCAATAAACACGTTTCCTTATACAAATCATTATTTTAAGTACCTAGTTAAGAGCATAATTACAATAATTAAAGGCAGATCCTTGATAACCCTTTAAGTAACGTTCCAAACTTGCTATTTTGTTTACTAAATTAATGTTATATTATGTTAGTTTACGCAAACATTTATACCTATTTGAATTCAAAGAGTATGTAAAATTTATATTGTATACCGCCCGTAAATATTGATTAAATATTAGATAAATATGCCATGAGCGTTAAAAGACAGGAATCGGGGTTTTCAATACAGATGTTGTCTTTCTTACAGTAGTGGTGAACTAGAACATAAGTTGGTAAATGTTCCTGACCGTCTCACTTATTAAAAATAACAACAGGAAATCGCAAAACTCATAGCAGGCTAGGAAACCTTTAACAATCCCAATTAAATTGAGGAATATAGAATCTAAACAAAATTGTACGAATGCGGTTCACACAAAATCTGATATTTTTTCTCTGCGATTCATTGCCTATTTCAAAGGGGTACGCAGGCTGAGAATGATATAGCCACTTGAAAGTTGTATGTGTTACACTGTCAGTTCGATTAACGACGTCATCTAACAATGTCCAAGTTCGGTTCCACAACGAATATTTGTAGATGGTCAGAGATTTTAAAGAAAGTTTAACTAAGATTGTTTATGTGTTGGTAGTATTAACAAGTTCGCTACGATATGAGGCATATGTGTCCCTTTCCGATTTCCCCTACGGTACGAATAAAAATAATGATGAATGTTCGTAAATTACGAAAGTAATAACTTTTATATTTTTTAATATATGGTACGAATATGATTGCTATGACTTCTGCTATCTGTTAAAGCAATAAGATTATACGGGACATATATGTCCCATACCGCACTGGAACGAAATATATTTCAGTACGGGTCATAATTTAATTCAAGTTTCAACCTGCAAGCGTAATGTTTACTTTACTCTGTACGACTGTACATAGAATTTCAGTTGTTTGTTGGCTTAGCTTCAGTATAAATCGGTAGCAATGAGTTCTCGTTCACAAAATATTGTTAATTTGTCTTTAACCGTGCAGCTAAGTTCTAGTTCGGATGAATTTAGTGAGGATTCGAATGACTCTATTCTAGATCGGAATTATGTGATAAATGAATCTGAAGAATATACTTCTGAATCCGAAAATGAGAATTATTCAGAAAAAACGAAAATGCAAATATTGAAAATGTGCAAGAAAAGGTAGAAACTGTTCGTGAAAATGATGTTTTAAATGTTTATTCTGAATGGACGGAGAATATAACTGAACATGGCGTGTTAGATCTAAGTTCTTCCATTGATGACACGTTTATTGCTCCGAATAACATAATAAACTTCTTTAGAATTTTTCGACTTTTCGTAACCAATGATTTAATTGAGGTGATGGTTACAGAGACAAATAAAAATGCAGAGACATTAAAAAATGAAAACTGTACAAGTTTGAAAAAGTGGAAGCCAACAACGCCGAAAGAACTTACAAATCTTTTCGCTGTCATAATACCCATGGGCGGAGTTAATGAGCCAAAAATAAACCTTTACTGGTTAAGGGATCCCTTATTCAATGATAATTTTATATCCAAACTGATGACACGGGACAGATTTGTAATGATTCTAAAATGTTGTCATTTCAATGACAATGCAAGTGATACGGGAGAATACACATTATACAAAATTCGACAAATTCTAGAACGAATAGTTAAGAACTTTCAAGAATACATAATTCCTGGAAAAACAGTAATAATCGACGGATCTATGATGGCCTGGAGAGGTCGGTTAGCCTTTCGGCAATACCATAAAAACAAGAAACACAAATATGGTGTCAATTTACTCAAAAGGAAAACTTGCATTTGCGGTACGTACCTAAAAAGAAGATGTTGTTATCCACGGACACTTCAGACCTTGAAGTTGAAAAAATTGAAATACGTGGAATGCAAAAGGGGCATGTCAAAGTTCTAAAGTGCAGGAACAAAAGAGTTGTGTCTATATTGACAACTGTTCCAAATACACAGCAAGCATTTTTGAAAAACCCGATAGACGTGGTAACATTGTTAAGAAACCACAATGTACTTTCGACTACAATGATGCAAAAAAAGGAGTCGACTTAAGGTAGGTCATAATTTTAAACTTTTGATTATTGTGAAAATACTTGTATATTGTAGTGATCAAATGTCTTCATACCAGAATCCATTAAGAAAGGTGTTGAAATGGTACCGAAAAGTTGCAATAGAAATTTTCTTTGGATCCGCTAAGACAAATGCCTGGTTTTATACAATAAAACTTTTTTAGAGGCCCAAATTTCGATTTTAGATTTTCTAATCAACATTTCTAAAGCATTAGGTTTAGCAGAATCAGAAATCCCTAGACCACGTACTCCCAAACGAATACATACATTAGTGGAAGGAGGTCCCGATAATAAAAAAAGGAAAAAATGTAAAGGGTGCTATGAAACATTAGGAAAAACAATGGGTAGTCATCAAGCCGACAATAAAGTTAAAAAAGTGTACACTTTTTGGGCAGACTGTGATGGTTTTGTCTTAATTGTTTTAATAATGCTCATCCAATTTAATTTTGCTTAAATATTAAAACGTTTTTTTAGGGGAAATTTTATTTTAGTTATTTCAATATATATATATATATATATATATATATATATATATATATATATATATATATATATATATATATATCGTATAGTTATAAAAACAAAACAGGAGTTCTGCATTTAATAGCTTTCTGTTAGTATCTCTTTGCTTACTTCGCCTTACAAGGGCTGGATTAGAACATTTTTTCTACAAAGTGGCATTTTTGTTATATGTCAACATTATTGCTGTAATTACTATTTGATTGGTTTTGTCACTATTATAATATCTAAATCCTGTTCAACCGACTGATATATTATTGGTAGTAAATAATATATTGTGTCAAAAATTTGTTTCCTAATAAACATTGAACAAACTGCACGAAACTTCTACGGGGTAGCTATGTCCCGTACCGTACCCGTTTAAAATTCATGCGGGACATGTATACCCTGTATCGTACTCAGAAAGCAATCTAAAATTTACGGGTCGTAGCTAACGTGTTAAACCTTGCAGATGGTAAGCTTAATTGTCGTAAAATTTTTGCTTGTGTATGTGAGTGTACGTTTGTGTGCGTATGTGTCTGATTGCGCCTGCGAGTGCAAGTGCATGTGTGTGTACGTGGGCACACGCGTGGGTGAATTTGACGTAGAATATTTTTTTGAATGTGTTAGGTTTGAGTTTTGTATGTAGAACTTTGTATAATTGTTAGATTGCCGTGATTTTTATTTTAAACTCCGCTATCGCGATTTTCGTTAGTAGGAATCGTTGTGAAAATTAAAATGTTCTTGATTACAAGAACAAAAGAAACTTGATATTGAGTGATTTTATGCTTGAGCTTATGTTATCACACTAGCCGTGTTTATTGGTTTGGTAGAGCTGTTAATGAACTTCGCGTATTTGTTAGCGTTTCGCTTCGCTTTTAAGTAGTATTGTTAGGGTAGAAGTCATTGAAGTTTTAGTTGCACCATATTATGTGATGCTATTTGATAGCAAGGTGTTGTTATTTCAATTCTAGTTATCGGGTTTCTTTAGTGAAACGTGTGACTGGCGTTTGGTTTTTCTTCTGGGAAACCTTCAGTCGGCATTTTTAGTATGGATCTTATAATGGCAGTGATTAAAACGATGGTGTGATTTCACGGGGTGGAGAGAGTTTATTTTTGCGTTTCTTGTAAGTAGTCGAAAGGAGTTGGGTGTGAGAATTTGTAGCGATAGGATGTAGAAGGAGAGCGTTCAGATTGCACCAATTCAACCTATCGGCCTGCTGAAGTTATCGTTTGGTAAAATTTACCTTAATCGCGGATGTGGATAAGTGATTCTTCAATTTGTGCGGGGAATTATATTGTGTGGTATTACATTTAGGATTATAACGTTTTAAGTTTCCCTCGAGAAGGGTATTACGTGCACAAATTTTATTGCATCTATTAATCACGAGTTAATCATTTATTCATAATTTGAATATAATTCCAGGAATCTACATTTAAATTTCACAATTGCATAGTTCTAATACCTAGATGGAATTTAAATTCACAATTTAAATATTATTCGATTCGCTAATCAAAACCAAAAATTTATACGAAAAATTCACCAAAAACGTTAGAGATATACAATATGCCAGTTGATGTTTAGTGAATAATTTTCTAATTCCATTTTGGATTTTACACTAATCCATCATAATTAGTAGAGTTATCTGCTGAATTTAGTTGGGTGCTAAAATTCTATTTACTTTATATTTCCGAATTTTAAGAAAATGCATTTCTCAATAGGCCACCTGCTACCTGCTATATATATATATATATATATATATATATATATATATATATATATATATATATATATATATATATATATATATATATATATATATATATATATATATATATATATAACGTGTTACAATTCATGTCGCATGTGCATTATTTAATAGGTTGTCCGTATTTATTCAAATAAGTTATGTAACTCCATCATAGGGAGTGCAAAGAAAATATAGTACTTCTAGTATTAACGCACGAGGGGAACTTAGCAAGGATACTACTACCTATTACGTGGTCAATTATAAAAATTACAAGTTAAGGTATGTAAGCGCTTACTCGCCATTTCTTGTTTGGTGCGATATCCGATCGTGGTTTTCCAACTCTTCCTTACCACCTTGCACAGTTGTTACCGTCACACTGCTACCGTTTCACTTACACCTTGATTAATTCTCTCTGTATTTAATACATATTAAATCATTGACCGTTCAGTACACTTACTTTGCGCTTCCGATGCATGCGATATGTTCAATTATTAAATCGTTAATGGTCTATTATGCAAAGGTGTGTTTATACATGTATATAAGAAACATAGTCGTTGGTTTTTAAATTAGAAGCTAAATCGCTGTTGTTTTAATAATGATATTTATCCGATTTACCCCAATCCAAACCTACGCCCACTGGAATAATAACCGGGAATAAAAGAAAGTGTACAGGGCAAGGGTTAGTGTTTGTTAAAGTGCTTCCTTATCGTTGGAGTTATTTATGTGAACGAGTTTGGTTAATCTGCAATAGACAATCATACCGTACTTCTGTTAATTAGTTAGTACACGCAGCGGTTTAAAAACAAACATACATATAAAGTTGTAAATAAAAGTTTTATATGACAACGAACCCGGTAGTTCGTAAATAAAGGTCACCTGGACTGAGTTGTGAAATAACGCTTATTTACTTTGTGCATATCATTAAGTGTAATTAAAGGCATCCCGACTTTTTTATTGTCCTTGTTGCCTTAATTAGAACGTCACGATCATTGCGGGGAGCTGTACAGAGAGCGAGATCTCAACTTGGATGATCCCAATCGATAACAAGTTTAATTGACGTAAGCAGATCCATTTCACCCTTGGCCGCTGTGACCCAGAGAAAGAAAAGGTAGACGATAAATCTGTACGGACATAAGGTAAAGCTTTATTTGGGTTATTCTGCATGTGATATTACTGTGTTGACGCTGGCAGGTGAAAGCGCTTTTAAGTATATTCCCGAAAGTGTGTTCCTCAGACGATTGAAACCAAAGCGTATTTATTTGCGCTTTTGGTCTTTATGTAAAGGGGCTGTGCTTATTTGTTATCAATGTTTTTGTTTAAAATCTTCCAAATCTATGCTGTTAACATATCTAATGCAGCATTGTTTTATTAAACTAAATTGAGGTATACGAATATTCTAATTTTGCAGGCTTTTGAACTTGCAAGATTCAACCCATCAGTGTTGGTATTGAACTATAAGTAAGAGAGAGATTACGTAACATTTCCTTTCAGAAGCGGAATTCATATTTTCTCTATTGTGGCCTTTAGATTGAATGTGCCTAGTATTTGTCGAATATCATTCGTCTATTATTGTATTATTTCATTACTGGATGTAACATTTCATGTGGTCTCTGTCCATCGCACAGCCAAACCTATTCAAGATTTACACAAATTAGATTACTTTTATATATATATATATATATATATATATATATATATAGATTCGTTACAATCCCTATCACTGATCTGGCGGCATTTACCCCTTTTTTGTTACACCTGTTTCTGCTAATTTCACCCGTAACAGTATGCATGTGCGAGAGATTTGTGCGCGTGCATGCATGCGTATGTTTGTGTGTGTGTGTGTGTGTGTGTGTGTGTGTGTGTGTGTGTGTGTGTGTGTGTGTGTGTGTGTGTAGTGTGTGTGTGTGTGTGTAGTGTGGTGTGCGTGTGGTGGTGTGCAGTGAGTGTGTGTGCGTGTGCTGTGTGCGTGTGTGTGCGTGTGTGTGGTGTGCGTGGTGTCGTGTGCGTGTGCGTGTGCGTGTGTGTGTGTGCGTGTGCTGTCGTGCGTGTGCGTGTGCGTGTGGTGTGCGTGTGGTGCGTGCGTGTGCGTGGTGCGGTGTGTGTGCGTGCGTGTGCGTGTGCGTGTGCGTGGGTAGTGTGCGTGGTGCGTGTGCGGTGCGTGTGTGTCGTGCGTGTTCGTGTCGTGTGCGTGTGGTGTGCGTGTGCGTGTGCGTGGACGTGGTGTGTGTGCGTGTGCGTGTGCTGTGCGTGTGCTGCGCAATGTCGTGGCGTGAGTCGTGTTGTGTCGTGTGTGACTGTAGTTGTGTGCTGGCGTGTACGATGTGCGTGTTGTATGCTACGTGCTAGTCTTCGTGTTGCTGTCATAAATATGCATCTGTTGCATGGCGTAAGTGTTGGTTCGTCTGGTGCGTAGTCGTTGCGTGTTTACATGCTTCGCATGTCTAACGTTACATGCATGTAATAGCGCTTTGCAATCATTCGTGAATATATCTTGCATTTTGAATGTTGCAGATGTGTTATGGGTCTGCTACGTACTTCTGTTTTCGATAACAGCTATATTTCTGAATCGATCAGAACTAGTTGAAAATTCAGTATAGTGATTTCGTTTTGAATATATATTATTCATTTGTCGTAGCACATATAGCAATCATTGTTGACAGCCGACTTCTAATCTAAACTAGGTATGCTAAATTGTATTTAATTAGTTTGAGAATAACTATCTTTATGCAGATAAACGTTGTAATTATTTTCATGTATCAGTTTGACAGTCTCAAGGATATTTTCGTAGCAAAATTTATAATCATTGTTAGCAACAAATAGCTTCAGTTTGTTGTTCTAGAATTTTGGAGATTGAAATGGTTTGATACTATGGTATTATTTTTTCAGCATACACATTTTGATAAATTGCAATAGAAGTCCGTTGTTAAACCATTTATTGTATTTTTTTAGAAACAGTAGTAAGGATTATCTTCATTGAATGTATTTTATTCACTTTGTCTAAATATAGCTATCATTGTTTATATTAAGGACCTATTAAGGATAATTGAATACTAAAACAATATGGGTATCTGTAAATTCATGTTGTCTAATTAGTATAACCAAAAACAATAATTCTCTTCAATATGTTTAATATAATCGAAAATGAGTGACATCATTCATCTTTACTAATGAATTCTGACACTTGTACTTCAAGGATTACACGTTATCACTAACTGTGTTTAAATGACCTAATGAGTACATATTACTAATAATGTTTACTAAAGAAATATACTCCAAAATCTATGTAAGTTTCTAGAAGTTTTGGGTTAGAACATTGAAACGTTTAGATTCTTGGATATTCTTAGGTTGTTTACAGATCATCATTATCTTTATAAATATTTATAAAGGTCCATGTTAAACCGATATACGATTTCGCACTAACTTTCTTATTTTAAATGATACCGTAATGAGATTATTACATGAATTACTTGATTTTACTAAAATTTAGGATAAGATCATTATAAGGTTCACAGGACCTTATTTCAAGCTGTTATACTTAGATATCTTGATTGTGTTCAAATTTTACAAGTACCTTTCGAAATCTTGCTTAATTTCTGGACGTTGGAAGTCCTGGTACAGCATAGACTCTTTTAACCATACAATATTTTTCAATGGTCAAAATTTTAACTATTAAACAATTTTCGAAAATGAGAACTTCCTAATCTTTACAATGTAACTTACCCTTATATACTTGGATGTAATCAGGATTAGCATTTAGTTATGCATAAGTTGTATAAATTACCGTAACTTATCAACATTTCTTAATAATGATTTTTACTTAAGATATTTAGAATGTAATTTTCAAAAATCTATTATTCATAACTAAGGAAATCTTTTCATTAAGACAAGTCTATAACAGAAGTACTTATTGAGTAATAACAATTGAAAATCATGAATTATTTGGACATAAGGAGTGATAAAAAGATTCTATGAATCATTACAAATATGTTTCAAGACGCAATTTGATTAACCTGGTTATACTCGAGTGCCACCTATATTTTGAAATAGATCCAATTTGTTGATAATTTTGGATCATTTGAACCATTTAGCAATTTTAGGTTGAACGTCTTATAATTCACCTTTCAATGTTTTCTTACGATCATCGTAAATAGTTCATTTCAAAATATTGTGAAAGGTCCATTGTGAACCACTATCTTCAAACATCAATGTCTTAACTGTATGTTTGACATATGGAAAACTTTGGAGTAGACAAAATCAGCATACATACTTTTGAATATCACATCATACAATTGATTTAGATTCATAACAGAGTGTTCAAAATTTAATGAATCTATTAACAATTTTCAATAGTTGATTTAACTTTGTTAACTTCAAATTACCCCGTTAAATATTGATTGGATGTGAATAGATAAAGCATTTAGTTATGCATCGTTTGGCTATAACATTACCTATACCTATTATCAAAATTTTCTTGTTAATTAATATTTTCTACTTTAATGTGATTTTTGATAGAAACTGAAATGTTTTTCAAAAATAAAATGAACTTAATTCAAACTACACAAATTCTATTTTATTAAAACAATGAAATAAAACAAGAAGATAACAAAATTGAGAGCATAATAACAAATGAAAAACATAAAACAATTATTTGAACATAACTAGAAGAAAAGTGATAAAAAAGATAAAATGAATCATTACAAATGTTCCACATGACCGCCAATTTGATTTAAGCATTTTATAACTCTATCATATACTCCTTGCGAAATAGATCGCCGAATTTCGTGTGGACACATACTATTGAATGCATTGTGAACACGATTTACCCTCTAGTTTGAACTGGCCTAGAGTACACTAATTCTTTTATACGACCCCAGAGGTAAAAGTCCAGGGGCGTCAAATAATCTCGGTGGCCAGTTACAAGGTCCTTGGGGCCAATCCACCGATCTTCAAACATCAATGTCAACTGTTGGTGTACAACTATAGTGGAATATGGGGAGCACCATCCAGCTGATACCAACTGTTTGCCCTGTCACATGCAGGTAAGTAAAAAATCCATAACAAATCCACGGAGAATTTCAAGATATCTCGCCCCATTCAAATTTTCATCGCATACTTGATATGCCACTTTATTATCCATAACTAAACAAAAACCGTTAAAATTAAATTGGAACTGGTGATTTACGTTCTCTTGTTACATGAGGATTATCTTGTGCCCAGTAGTGATTATTTCGGAGATTGAAAATTCCTTCTCTACTGAATGTTGATTCATTGGTCCAAATAATGTTGTGAAGAAATCTCGGATATTCGGTCATTTGTACAAGAATAAATTCACAAAAGTTAACTCGTCGTGCCTGATCACCAAGGTGTAATCCTTGCACAGTTATTACCGAAAAAGGATGCATTTTATACTTCTTTAATATTCTGTGGATTGATGTTTGTGAAATTCTTCAATTCTTGCAAATTTTTGGTCATTAATGGTAGGTGTGGATACCGTTCGTTAAACAACCTGCATGTTCGCCTAACAATTCGTCCACATTCACCATGCGTGTAAAACAAATTTAATAAATCATTGTTAGAACATTCCATTATAAACAGTACTTAAAAAAATACTTAAAAAATTACAAAATCACTTAAATTGTACTGATTTGACATTAAATCAACAACAACGTTTAATGCGTGTCAAAATCAAGGCTCACTAGGTTGCAGTTTTGGAATTTTATCGGCTTTTATAAAAAATACGGAGTTATACGAGTTATAAAATGCTTAAATCAAATTGGCGGTCATGTGGAACATTTGTAATGATTCATTTTATCTTTTTTATCACTTTTCTTCTAGTTATGTTCAAATAATTGTTTTATGTTTTTCATTTGTTATTATGCTCTCAATTTTCTTATTTTCTTGTTTTATTTCATTGTGTTAATAAAATAGAATCCAGTGCAGCTGCTGTAATTGAAGTTCGTGGATAAGCGTGAAAATAAGCTAACACGTTCACCTCGTTAACTTCATTATCTATTACTGGCTTTAAATGCGTTCGAGTTACCCTTATACTTCCAGTTGCAATAAATCGAGCTTCAATTCTTGCAAATTTTTGGTCATTAATGGTAGGTGTGGATACCGTTCGTTAAACAACCTGCATGTTCGCCTAACAATTCGTCCACATTCACCATTCGTGTAAAACAAATTTAATAAATCATTGTTAGAACATTCCATTATAAACAGTACTTAAAAAAATACTTAAAAATTACAAAATCACTTAAATTGTACTGATTTGACATTAAATCAACAACAATGTTTAATGCGTGTCAAAATCAAGGCTCACTAGATTGCAGTTTTGGAATTTTATCGGATTTTATAAAAAATACGGAGTTATACGAGTTATAAAATGCTTAAATCAAATTGGCGGTCATGTGGAACATTTGTAATGATTCATTTTATCTTTTTTATCACTTTTCTTCTAGTTATGTTCAAATAATTGTTTTATGTTTTTCATTTGTTATTATGCTCTCAATTTTCTTATCTTCTTGTTTTATTTCATTGTTTTAATAAAATAGAATTTGTGTAGTTTGAATTAAGTTCATTTTATTTTTGAAAAACATTTCGGTTTCTGTCAAAAATCACATTAAAGTAGAAAATATTAATTAACAAGAAATTTGTCGATAATAGGTATAGGTAATGTTATAGCCAAACGATGCATAACTAAATGCTGCATCTATTCATCCAATAATATACAGGGTGTCACATTTGAATTAACAAAGTTTTTCAACTTTGAAAATTGTTTAATAGTTCATCAAATTTTGAACACCATGTATGCAATAAATCAATTGTCAATGAGTATTTCAAAAGTATAGTTCTTATGCTTCTGTCTACTCCAGAAGCACTTTCCATCAGTCCAAAATAAGTAAGACAAGCAGTGTTGAAGATAGGGTTACATATTTCAAAATTTTTGAAAAAATCAAGATATCTAAGAAACAGTTGAAAAAAGGTATAGGAAACCCTTCTAAGACTTATCCTAAAATTTTGCCAAGAATCCAAAAATAAAATAATATACAGGGTGTTCCATTTAGAATAAAGAAGTTAGTGGAGACTTCAGGTATAACCGGAAGTAACATGACCTTGAAAATATTTTAGAATGGAAGAGAATCTTAAATAACCCTTAAGTCCAAAAATTCAGATTTCTAAATTGTTTCTAATCACATAAACTTCTAACGAACGCCTAACGTGGAAAACCCTGTATTCAAGCGAAAATCACTTACTCACTGATAATCATCGCGCAGCCGAAATGGCTCGACGCATCTACTTCAAATTTTGACAGGACCTTCCTTTCGTACCCTACGCGTCGAAAAAATAAAAAAAAACAATTGTCTGACCAAAACTGGTCCCCGCGTCCGAAATATCAACTCGACCAAAAAAATCTCGGTCACGTCGATTTTTATTGGTCATAGAGACATGAAATTTGGAGGGTGTATTCTTTGTGAACTGTAGGTATCCAATAAGGAAGGGTTTTTCGAAATTCCACTCCTAAGAGGGTAAAAGGGGGGGGTTGAATATTTTTGTGAAACTTTTTATTCTATGCATCGATTGACTCGAAACTTGGTACACATATTCTTCAATTAAAATTATGAGACGTCTATCACGTGTTCTATGCAATTCTTTGATACGTCGCGTAATTTAGCGGCCAAAATGTTCCTAAGGTATAATTTAAGTGTGAGTTCAAATTTTTTCAATATCTGAATAACGATTCATTTTATTAGAAAAAGTTCAGATATACTTTTTAAAGAAAATTTAATTTTACAAACTTTTCTTTATAAACTTTCTTAATATAATGCAACGTAACTCTAAAAATAATTAAATATGAATGAAAATGGTTAAAATGTATTATTGATATTTTATAGAAGCGGGCGGCTCTAACATTTTTTTTGTTAACATGTCTATCTGAAATGAAGTTTTAAACGTCATTCTGACATAGCTTACTGTTTTTGTTTTTACAATGTTGCCTGTTTTCGTTATGAACGTATGAGAAGTTGCAATTTGTTTTAATTTTTACCTTCAAACCTACATATACATATGTAAGTATAGAAGGTTATGCAATCGATTTTTTAGGTTAGCATCTACACTTGAAATCAAATAAGAATAAAGTGGAGGGCGTTTGAATTCTAGTTATGTTTACACTGCTATAATGTATATATGGCGGCAAAATAATAACAACCAAGTCATTGTCCAAGTTTGGTGACAAATTCATTTACGCAATTTACTCACTTGGCAACAACAGTTTCAATCACTGTATTCAAAGCTGCTGTATACCGCAGCGAAGCACGGGTATTCCGCTAGTAATTTCATAAATACAAAAAATAAAAAAAAAGCATTATTCTTAAAAGCGGATATAGGTAGCACTACGGTTATAATGGACAAGTAAAAATATGACAGTAAATTACCGACGATTATTTCCGATCTGATAAATTATGAATTACTTCAAAAGGACCAAACTTCATGTTTCACTAAACGTTGCACTTTCTTGGTCGATAAATTGTAAACTATATCACTCCTGAACTAGCCAAAAATGAAAAACCAAAAAATACACTTCCTCCAAAGTTTTACACTGTCAAAATTCACAAGGGTGATAACCCTTTACTTGGATAAGTCTGGATTACACCTCGACTACCTCGTCTTCAGCGGAAGAAGAACACCATCGGATCTACAGCTAAGCCTGCATCGGTCCTAGAGTAGATCATCAACGATGCTGTCACTTCCTGGAAGGCATATAGTGGAAGTCAACCAACACGGCGCCGCATAGCGGTTTATGGCAGGGCCAGGTATGCTTTAACTCGATAATAAAATTTAAGAAACATTTTTGTTTTATTTTAATTTAAAGTATCATTATCTCCCTTTTTCTACTGGGTCTCTAACTCCAAGCCTTTTTCCGTAGCGGTGTGATGCCACTGCTCGGTGGGGACCCACCTTTTCGATCTCTCTTTTATTCTTCAACCCCCATTATGTTCTCAACCCGTACTAACCTACCCCATGCTAAAACATGGTGGACACCGACGGGCATCGGTAAGGGTGCAACAACCCTACTCGTCTACCAACCACCCTATTCCTACCACTTCTAATAAACCACAGACAACCTCACTACCACACTCTTCTCCTTTACATCCAACTTCCCTAACCCTTTCGTTGTCGTACGGCACGGCGGACAGCCCTACCCCAACTCAGGTCGCAATCCATTGCGTCCGACTATTCTACGGCTCTACCCGTTCCTATGTGTCCTCTCGCTCCTTCAACTCCCTTCACTTCCTGCACGGAAACCCATTACAACCCGTATAATCTCAAACACCCCCTCCTCATCCAGTACCGCCCGCCGGCCTCCGCAGGTCCAGCCCCCAATCCACCAAACCAAAACCAACAGCCTACCGCTATTGCATGAGAAACACCCCTATTAAAATAGAATCACAAAAATACCCCTTTTACTACAAAAAAATACTGTTCTACCTACACGAAGGTGGGACATGTTGCGTAAGAATGCCCTTTCAGAGCCATTGTATGTACCCTATGTCTCCTATCACATAGATCTAAATCCTGTACTGTCCCAATTCCTAAATGCAACAATTAAAGCGGTCTTCACCCTATATTTTCCTATGATTGTGCCAACCGTCCCGAATCAACCTAATTTCTCTCCCAAACTGCTCCTCTTATCTCTGCACTCCGTACCCAATCATCTTCAGAATCTGAAATTCCTAACAACAAACAATTCCTTACCATAAACCAATTCATCCACACCCTTACTTTGTCCCTTCTCGGCCTCTTTCCGGACCGTAAGGAATTCTATAAAATTTATGTACAATGGACCTCGTAGTCGATACAGTAAATCCCAGGGGTGTATGTAGAAAGCGCACCCTTCTTAAAAACCTCCTCACATACGAGAAAATAAAAATACTTTCCATAACCGAACCAAACTGTCGGATAGGTGTGCAATTACCATTCTCTCCTTAGAAACAGTAACCTACATGAAACCCAACGCACTGCTCTACAAATCAACAATACTTTTCCCTAAAACCGTTTCGAACTACACCAACACCTCTAACACTACGAATGTATAGCAGCTATAGCTAGTATTCCAATTTCAGTAATTTTGGGAGACTTCAATACACGACAAATTCAATCTGACGACACACACCAATACCAACGGAAGAACCCTGTCTGATCCACTACTGAGACTTCCCATCCCTCGAATCCACAACACACTATCTACCTGCTTTGACTACCCCTGAGCATCAATAGCAGACCTTATCCTCGGTTCAGAGCCACTATTTAACAAATTCAAATACGAATGCTATTCAGGAACAACAAAAACATCAGACCACGTAGCGCTTTTGGTTAAAACCTGATTTGCACCTACCCTTCCACCACCTCAAATGTAAATACTCATACAGGATTTCTCCAGAGCAAATTAGAATGTGTTCCAAGAACACAACTCTAACCACCTATCTAGCAGCGTTATCCTCTTCCCACAGGATGTCGAGAGAGCCGTGTACGACTTAACATCCGTTATTACGGAGGTGGTCGAGTTAGCAGTACCATCAATCATATCTGTTAAACCTCTCCCCAAACACATTGTAAACTAGATCAACGAAAAGAGGCATATAAACAGATGGATACAGATTACCTCCAAACTAGATTTCCGTAACGGCATAAATGTAGTAGACCGACCAGAAGGAAAGCCACTCCCAAATCTCACCTTAAAATCATACAAGGCATCTTCATATTCACAAACTAGGGAAAATCCAAGTTCTTCAAAACCCATGAAAATACGCTCACCACTCTGAATGATCCGTCCTTTGACCATAATTTCAAAAACGAACTGGAACAGGGCATGACTAACTTCAACAACTTAACCATGTCAGAACCCCAACTCAAGCACTATGACACTTTACTCGCTCCTATCACTCCTCAGCAAACCCTAACCTACTTAAAAAAGGACGCAACTGTGCAACAGAACATGACGGGCTAAACAGACTTATACTCATAAAACTCCCTCCCATAGCCCCTACGTGCCTCACCACAATCTATAATAGACGCTTAGCCACCTCAGACTTCCAGATTACCTGCAAATTAGCCTACTCGGTCATGATTTCCAAGCCCAAAGCAGATCTTACCAATCCATCCTTATAGAGACCTATCCCCTTACTCAACTGAGTAGACAAATCCTTTGAGCAGATCCTAGCAATGACCTACTTCCTAACTCTCAATTTGGCTTCAGAACCCACAGGACCTGCCATGACCCCCTGTTATGACAGAAAGGTCTAGAGCATTGAACCATAATCAATGCAATCTGGCGATATTTTTGGATATCAATCAAGTGTTCAACAGGGTTTGGCATGCGGGGATATTAGTCAAAATCCGATCCCTACGGTATACCGACTCAATTTCTAAAGTTCTACTTTCGCGCCTGTCCGATAGGACTCCAATTCCTTCCCACCAACAGCAGGTGTTTCGCAAGGATCCGCCTTGGCCCCCTGGCTTTACCCAATATTCGCCTCCAACATCCCGCAACCTTCTTCTCCAGAGTTAACGGCAACGCCGTTTGCTGACGACACTGCTTACTGGACAGTTAGTTGCAATAACTCTAGAACCTATCTCCTCATCTTCAACATCCTACCGAACTTCTTAAACTGAGCAAACCGGTGGAGAGTCTCCGTTAACCGTTCTAAGACCCAAGCGATTCTTTTTGGTTATCAAAATCATTTTGCCATTGAAAACCTTTTAGTTAACTGTGGCTCGATCACCTTGCGTGACGAGCAAATAACACAAGACCAAATCCTACACCTAAGGATTATATTTACAAGAACCCCGATCTGGAACATGGACCTACAAAGAGCATTGGACCGAGCCCGCAACCGAGCTAACCTCCACGGCGCCTTAAACGGTAGCTTCGGAGGTTGCCATCCAAAAACTCTACAGCACGCCTGTAACACATTCATAACACCCATAATACGCTATCGAGCTCCATTGAACGTTACCATTAATCACGACTCCCTCAAAAAATACCCTCGCGAGAACGACGAATCCTGCGCAGAATACATTACCTAGTCTACAGATTTCCAAACAACCGAAGCATCCAACACACCAATCATCCTACTTTCTCCTATACCACACGCACAAACACACGCACAGACACAGGAAAAGTCACACATACACGCACACAAACACGCACACGAACACGCACACGAACACGCACACGCACACGAAGACGCAAAGCTAGGTATGGGAATTCAGACAGTTGCGTGCGCAACTTTGAACACAAATATGTGGGGTTACATTAAGAAGGGAAATGTATGTGAGAAAAAAAAAGTAAAGTCTGTGAGATCCGAACCGTAGACCTCTGAACAACAAACGGGGCCTTAATCCTGCCTTACGTTCCTTTGATCGTATAAAACAGTATATCTATATATAGCTAGCACACCCTCAGATCACTCCTACAAACACAGACATATTGGGTCTTTATGGACAGTTTTATACAATATACAAATCTGCATTCTATAGGTGTGAGAGAGAGCGAGAAAAGCTAGTGAGAAAGAAACACATGTTGAGGGGTCTATGTGGAGAGTTACTATAAAATATATATACGTCTGCATCTGTAGTGTGTTGTGGTGTGTGTGTGTGTGTGTGTTGTGTGTGTGCAGAGATGAGAAGAAAGATAGGTGTTGAGGGTCATTCAGTTATTATAAAATATATGTCTGCACTCTGTAGTACATGTGGAGAGAGAAAAGAGAAGAGAGAGAGAGCGAACGAGAAAAGCAGAGGTGAGAAAGGAAGACAGGGTGGGTAGACCCTGAAAGTAACTAACGAGGACCTAAACCATGCGCCATAAGACCGTTTACGGTGTAAACGTAGAGATCGTATAATCAGTATATCTATAGCTTAGCGTAGGCATACACCCTCAGATGAATGTTTCCACTAAACACATTTAACCAGACAAATTAGCTGTCAATCAGATGAATAGTTATGAGAATACTATCAGGGGAGGGTGACTAAATGTAAATACGCTCATCAGGTACTAAATGACTTAGTTTACTTTTAGCTGCTACCGTACACATCGGTCTCATCGAGTGCACATGGCTAATTTTGAAATTGTCAGTGAGCGTTATATGAACATAAAAGTTTCGCTCAACCAAGCGAAAAATTTTGTTTAAACTAAAGAACAGTACTGGAAAGCTAAATGTGTTAGATTGGGTAAGAACAGGAGTTAATCAAGTTATTACATTTATGTCATCGGTTAACCCCGACGATAAAGTGGGGATAACCTTTCACGCAGAAAATTTCAAATTTAAACTACCGGGGTGGTTGAGTTTTCGTAAAGCATCCGAAGTGACATTTGGCTCTGTTGGGTATTTTGGAATCACTACTGCAGAGTAATACTGAGCACACGACCACGGACACATTTCATATGGAGGTAACGTGAGTATCACCGCCAACAGGGAACGGAAGACAGCGAGTGTATAACAATTACCAATGAAGAATCAACCATGCGACGTGGAATAATTACTATACGCAATGAAGATAACTTATGTTTACCGCGAGCATTAGTAGTGGGTAGAGCCCTTGCAGATAAAGACCCGAGATATAATGACATTAGAAAAAAGGATGCACAACAAAAACTGTTTGCGCTAAACTTAATAGAAGTCGCTAAGGTTACAATTCCGAGTAAGGGGTGTAGTATTAACGAACTTAGACAGTTTCAACAATACCTTACCGGGTACAACATTACAGTATACCAACACGGCACTAAGGGGCGAGAAATGTTATTCGAAGGTGTCGACCCCGGGGAAAAGAAAATAAGATTACTGTACAACCAAGGACATTTTAACGTTATAAAATCTTTAACATCAGCATTTTGCTGCGGCTATTACTGTGAAAAGTGTCATATCCCGTACAATACTTTAAATAGGCATAGGTGTGGAGCTACATGCCCTGCTGTAGAAGAGCTCCAGTTTGTGAAAATTAAGTGAAGAAGTTTATTGTCAGGACTGCGGTAGAAGCTTTCGTTCGTCCATATGTCTTTTGAACCATAAAGAAGAAAAACGGGGTGTGTCTATATGTTCAACAGTACACAAATGCAGCATTTGTTTAAAAACATTTAATATTAACAACCGAAAACCACCTCATTTTTGTGGAGAGGTTTTTGTAAACAATGCAACGATCATAAACCGGAAAACCATTTTTGTTTTATTAGACAAGCAACCCCGTATAAAGAGAATAACGACGTTTTATTTTTGTTTTATGATTTAGAAACTCGTCAAGAAAAATCTCACCCCGAAAACCGGCAGTAAAACTTCACGAGGCGAATCTTTGTGTATTTCAGCAGTGTGCCTACGTGCTACACACTACCATCATCTCTAGTTATATGCCCCGATGTGGTGTTAGAGAACAAATATTACAAGGTGAACACTGTATCAACAAAATCTTTAGTTACTTGCTGGAAGTAAGAAAATTGTTCAAAAAGGTTGTTGTAATAGCCCACAATGGTCAAAGGTTTGATCACCAGTTTATCTTAAATCACACACTAACAAACACACATCTTAAACCGGAGATTATAATGAGAGGGTCTAAAATACTAATGATGAAGTTTGATAACCTAAAATTTATTGATAGTCTTAACTACTTCCCTATGCCGCTCTCAGCTCTACCAAAGGCGTTTGGATTAGCGACGGGTATAAGAAAAAGTTATTTCCCCCATCTATTTAACATTAAAGCAAACTCCGAGTATGTAGGACCGCTACCTCATATTGATTACTACTCCCCAACTCCATGAAACCGGAAGAAAGGGTTGAACTTTTAAAATGGTATGAAGAAACGCACACAAGGTTATATATTTAAAATATCGGAAGAGTTAATAGAACATTGCCGGTCCGACGTAGACATCTTAAAACATGCTTGCATGTACTTTAGAAGATTGTTTTTGAAGGGTGTTTGGTTGATCCGTTTGCCGAAGCCATTACGATAACCTCAGCTTGCAATCTGGTGTATCGATGACGATTTCTACAACCCGATACAATAGGAATTATCCCCAAAGCTGGTTATCGGAGAGTAGACAAGCAATCTATAAGTGCTATACAATGGCTGGTCTGGGAAGAGGACCGTAGAGGTATTTCTATTCAACACGCGGGTAAAAGAGAGTATGTGACGCATGGCTTGAGAGTAGACGGTTATTGCGAATCATCAAACGAAGTTTTTGAGTTTTACGGGTGCTACTATCACGGTTGTCCTATAGGCTTTACAACACGGCGCGATGCACAGCTGTTTGACAATCCACACGATACCATGGAGCAGAGATATGAAAATACTAAATCAAAAGTATTCCGTCTTAAAAACTTAGGATATTACGTCACTGAAATGTGGGGATGCAAATTTTCGCTAGAATTAAAAACAAACCCAAAAATGTTATACTTAAAACATCACCCCCTGATAAGATACGTCCCTCTTAACCCACGCGATGCATTTTATGGTGGTAGAACGGGGTGTACAAAACTAAAATATGTAGCAAAACCCGGCGAAAGAATTAAATACGTCGACGTGTGCTCGTTGTACCCCTGGGTTTGTAAATATGGGAAGTTTCCAACTGGTCACCCACGGGTATACGTTGGGAGGGAGTGTGACGAGTTTACTACTAGGCGTGCCTTCCCCAGCGGTATAATTAAGTGTTCAATTCTGCCACCTCAAGATCTTTACCATCCTGTGCTCCCTATGAAGATACATCAAAAACTTATGTTTCCGCTTTGTCGCACATGTGTAGAAGGACTAAGTACCGAGGAATGCTTGCATGATATTCAGGAACGAACACTTCACGGTACATGGTGTACAGACGAGATCGTAGAAGCCGTCAAAAGAGGGTACATATAGTACAGATACAAGAAATCTGGTCATATGACACAACACAGTATGATAAAACAGATAGATCAGGCGGTCTATTTTCCGGTTTCATAAATATGTTCTTAAAGATGAAGCAAGAGGCCTCAGGGTGGCCATCTAACTGTACAAATCAAGAAGACCAGACCCTTTACATTGCAGAGTTCCTTAACAACGAGGGTGTACAGCTCGAACCCGGTTCTATTGAGAAAAATCCAGCTCTTAGATCTCTAGCAAAGCTTATGTTAAATAGTTTCTGGGGTAAATTTGGTCAACGCGAAAATCAAAGCAAAACTTCAATTATTAATACTCTAAAAGAGTTCTACGATTTAATGTTTTCTCCATCAGTTGAAGTTAATCATATACAGGAAATTAACGAGGACACCCTAATTGTAAACTGGATATACGCGGAAGAGGCTGCTGAGCCCTTGTTTAATGTAAACTGCGTAATAGCAGCCTACGTAACCACACAAGCACGATTAAAATTATACTCGTATCTCGAAGCGATGGGAGAGAGGTGCTATATTACGATACTGATTCTGTTATTTACATTTCAAAAGAAGGGTACCCGGATCTACCGCTAGGAAATATGTTAGGAGATCTTACCGATGAAATTGAACCTCAATACGGTTGTGGGTCTTATATCACCGAGTTTGCGTCAGGAGGACCGAAAACATACGGCTACAAAGTTTATTTACCAGATGGGGCGATAAAGCAAACGATTAAAGTAAAAGGAATTACCCTTAACTATGAAAATTTAGGAAAAGTTAACTTAGAATCCTTAATTGACTTAGTGGATGACACAGAACATGAAATTTTAACTTCTACTAACGTCATTAGGCGTACACAGGACCACGAACTCGTGACAAAACCTGAAATTAAAAGACTCCGATTAAACATCAACAAACGTCGCAGGATAGAAAACTACGACACGATACCATACGGATATAAGAAAACGAAAATGATTTAGTGTGAAACAATAAAGTGTTATTGTACCAGTTAGTGTAAATAAATCGGATTTTAGGATATATTACAGGTGTATTATATTGTTGGAATGTTTAACCAATAAATAGAATAGATATTAAGATCAAAACATTGTTCAAAACGAGAATAAACCATGAATGTTTATATGTTTTCACTATATATTAGAATTGGAATGTTGCAATAGTACGTTATAGACTTAAATAAATCGAAAGACTATATTAAAATAACTTATAGATCTTTGATGTATTTAAAACTACTTTTATATGTATTAAATTTAATCTTAAATAAAGAAAAAAAAAAAAAAAAGCATACTCGTTTCTCACTTATTTCACTCGCACATATTTACTTAAGGAATTACTCTAATCGAACCGTAGACCTCTGAAATAACAAACGAGGACCTCAACAGCTGCGCCACCAATCCGCTTACATTATAAACCTATAGATCTCATATAAACAGTATATCTATAGCTTAGCGTAGACACACCTCAGATCACCGTAAAATAGTTATCCTACAAGCACAGTTCCAAATACGAGCTTAGAGATGTTACGTAACTGATGTATGCGTGTGTGCTGTGCGAGAGAGAGCGAGAAAAGAAAACAGTGGTGAGACAGAAAGACACGCATTGGGGGTCTTTTGTGGGCAGTTATTATAAAATATACAAGTCTGCACTCTGTAGTGTGTCTGCGTGAGAGAGAGAGAGAGAGAGAGAGAGAGAGAGAGAAGGAGAGAGAAAAAGAGAAAGAAACAGGTGTTGAGGGTCTATATGCTCAGTTATTATAAAATATATACGTCTGCACTCTGTAGTACATGTGTGGAGAGAGAGAGAGACAGAGATGAGAAGAAAGATAGGTGTTGGGAGAGAAAAAGGAATGTAACAGGTTGAGAATAGAAAGAAGAGAGAGAAGGAGAAGAAAAATTAAAAAGAAAGGACATGCGCTGGGAACCTTTGTGGTCAGTTATTATAAATTATACCGTCTGCACTCTGTAGTGGTCTGTCTGTCTGGTCTGCCAGTCGATGATCAGTCTGGCCTGCTTGGTCTGGTTGATTGGCTTGGTTGTTATCGTCTGTCTTCTATTTGTTAATATCGGCAGTAAAACGTTCAAGCCCAAATATCACAATACACGATAGCGGTTTTATGAAGAGATTCAATTGGATCTATGGGTTGGAATTCAAAGTGTTAAACATTGAATTCATAGTTAACGTTAATCCGTCTTTACCCGACATAAAGGTAGAATACTTTCAGGAGAATTTCAAATTTAAACTACGGTTCTTAATTTCACACCAGAAACCTATTAATACAAACTTAGGTATGTATTTTTCGGTTAGGTAATGAAACGCATACGGTAATTAAACGGATGTGAATACGGCTTTATTGTATATACAAAAATACCAATTCTGACTGAATAACTGCAAGGCATTTACAACATAATTTTTCAAAGTTTGCGTTAAAATCCAACCTCTATGGTTAATGTAGGTTATAAAAAATTTCATTCTTATAAGGGAAGACATATTGAACTAACCTATTAAATTGATAGTAGGAACATTTTTTAAAGTCCTAAACCTTTATAACAGCGTAATATTACAAGTGAGGAAAGTACATCTTTATAGCGTAGAAAGTTTAAAGAACAGATATTCCTGAGTTTAAAATTATAAGAATAACGAATTTTACCAACGAAAAGTATTTCCCTCATTTAACCAGGCGTAAACACAATTCTGGTGTAGACAAAGATTTCTGTAAAAGGAAAGCCCATAAGAGTAGGAAGTGTTAAATGGGAGGATTAACAAAATTTATCAAAATTGATAAATGGAGAAGGAAAATAGTTAAACAGGTCTTTACCGTAAATGGCTTTATTAATGAGGAAAAATTCCCTCTATATTTAAAGCTAAGGGCTTCCCAAAGTGCAGATAGCCTTTGGAACATTTGGGCTCGAATGTACATTACCGAGCCCAAAGCCGAAAACCTGCTTGCACATTGGAGCCTTTAGGAATGACCGTTTCTTCAACAGGAAAGATGGATTTAGGTTGGTGTTTAACCCTTTATTTAAAAATCAACATAAATTGTATGTAAAGACCTCAATTTAAATATCAGGGTATTACCATTCTGTTACCCAATTGATGTACCTACCTGTATTATAGTCCAACTCAAATGAACTAATACTTATTTTAATAGATATAGCTAGGAATGAATCTGATTTTCTAAACAATAAACTGTTTTAACAGATGCTTTGTCAATAGAATAATGAATATGTTTATAAGGAAGGTTTCCAAAAGGCCAGGTAAAATGAATGTTAAATTTCGAGTTCGTATAGAAACCACCGTTAATTAACTAACCTTTTAAATAGGTGAAATTTTGTTTAAATACTTAAAATTTAGGCTATAAATTCATTTATTTTGAAAAATTCGCTTATAACATTAACGACACATACGTGTTTTGTCATTCAAGTAATTCAGAAAAAAACTTTTTAATAAATTGGGGAATTTTAAAAAAGTTTTTAATTTGAAATTCCCGTTAAAAAAATTTTTTTTTAACCTTAAATAAGGGAAATTGTTTTAACATTTAAATTTTTTTTTTTTATTGGTTTTTTTCCCGAAATATGTTTTAAATAATATTTTAAAAAATTTTTAAGAATTTTTTAGAAAAAAAGCCCAAAATTTAAAAACCCAAAACCCTTTGTTTAATTTAAAAAAGTTTTTTGAAAAAACGCTGCATTTGTGCTGTTGAACATTGCCCCCGTTTTTCTTCTTTATGGTTCAAAAGACATATGGACGAACGAAAGCTTCTACCGCAGTCGTGGCAATAAACTTCTTCACTTAATTTTTCACAAACTGGAGCTCTTCTACAGCAGGGGCATGTAGCTCCACACCTATGCCTATTTAAAGTATTGTACGGGATATGACACTTTTCACAGTAATAGCTGCAGCAAAATGCTGATGTTAAAGATTTTATAACGTTAAAATGTCCTTGGTTGTACAGTAATCTTATTTTCTTTTCCCCGGGTCGACACCTTCGAATAACATTTCTCGTCCCTTAGTGCCGTGTTGGTATACTGTAATGTTGTACCCGGTAAGGTATTGTTGAAACTGTCTAAGTTCGTTAATACTACACCCTTACTCGGAATTGTAACCTTAGCGACTTCTATTAAGTTTAGCGCAAACAGTTTTGTTGTGCATCCTTTTTCTAATGTCATTATATCTCGGGTCTTTATCTGCAAGGGCTCTACCCACTACTAATGCTCGCGGTAAACATAAGTTATCTTCATTGCGTATAGTAATTATTCCACGTCGCATGGTTGATTCTTCATTGTAATTGTTATACACTCGCTGTCTTCCGTTCCTGTTGGCGGTGATACACGTTACCTCCATATGAAATGTGTCCGTGGTCGTGTCTCAGTATTACTCTGCAGTAGTGATTCCAAAATACCCCACACAGAGCCAAATGTCACTTCGGATGCTTTACGAAAACTCAACCACCCCGGTAGTTTAAATTTGAAATTTTCTGCGTGAAGGTTATCCCCACTTTATCGTCGGGGTTAACCGATGACATAATGTATGTAATAACTTGATTAACTCCTGTTCTTACCCAATCTAACACATTTAGCTTTCCAGTACTGTTCTTTAGTTTAAACAAAATTTTCGCTTGGTTGAGCGAAACTTTTTATGTTCATATAACGCTCACTGACAATTTCAAAATTAGCCATGTGCACTCGGATGAGACCGATGTGTACGGTAGCAGCTAAAAGTAAACTAAGTCATTTAGTACCTGATGAGCGTATTTACATTAGTCACCCTCCCTGATAGTATTCTCATAACTATTCATCTGATTGACAGCTAATTTGTCTGGTTAAATGTTTTAGTGGAAACATTCATCTGAGGGTGTATGCCTACGCTAAGCTATAGATATACTGATTATACGATCTCTACGTTTACACCGTAAACGGTCTTATGGCGCATGGTTTAGGTCCTCGTTAGTTACTCAGAGGTCTACCCACCCTGTCTTCCTTTCTCACCTCTGCTTTTCTCGTTCGCTCTCTCTCTCTCTGTCTCTATCTCTCTCACACATGTACTACAGAGTGCAGACATATATTTTATAATAACTGACCACATGGACCCTCAACACCTATCTTTCTTTCTCATCTCTGCACACACACACACACACACACACACCCCCCGCACACACACTACAGAGTGCAGACGTATATATATTTTATAGTAACTCTCCACATAGACCCCTCAACATGTGTTTCTTTCTCACTACTGCTTTTCTCGCTCTCTCACACACTATAGAATGCAGATTTGTATATTGTATAAAACTGTCCATAAAGAGCCCACCATATGTCTGTGTTTGTAGGAGTGATCTGAGGGTGTGTGCGTACGCTATATATAGATATACTGTTTTATACGATCAATAGGTTTATACTGTAACCGGTCCGATGGCGTAGCGGTTAAGGCCCCGTTTGTTGTTCAGAGGTCTACGGTTCGGATCTCACAGACTTACTTTTTTTTTCACTATACATTTCCTTGCTATAATACCCAATATTGGTTCAGACAGTTGCGCACGCAACTGTCTGGCCCAAGTGTCCCCATACCTACTCACGCACACGCACACGCACACACACGCACATGCATACACACACACGCACACGCACACGCAAACGCACACCCACACGCACACGCACACGCACACGCACACGCACACGCAAACGCACACGCACACGGACACGCACACGCACACGCACACCCACACGCACACGCACAAGCACGCAGAGACACATGCTCAGGCACACGCTCAGGCACACGTACATGCACACGCACACACATACGCACACGCACACGCACACGAATACGAGCGCATGCGAACGCAATCGCGCACGCACACGCACACTCACACGCACACGCACACGCACGCACGAACGCGCGCAAACACGCATGCACGTATGCACGCACTCAGGCACCCACGCACCCACACGAACACGCACGCACGTACGCACGCACCCACTAAAACACGTACGAACGTACGTATGCACGCGCGCACCACACACTGCACACCACATACCACACACACCACACACACACACACACACACACACACACACACACACACACACACACACACACACACACACACACACACACACACACACTAATCCACGCACACACGCACTCACGCACTCACGCACTCACGCACTCACGCACCAACGCACCCACGCACTTACGAAAATACGCACGCACGCGCGCACCAACATACACACCACCCGCCACACACGCACACACAAGCGTACACGTACGCGCACACTCACACGCACACGGTCACGCACACGCACAAACTCACTCACAGACACCGGGAAAGTCACACTTCAACTGGGGCGTATTTTTAGCTGGAAAGGAGGTAGGTTTCTTGTTTATTTCGACTTTTGCAGAATTAATTGGCGCCAAAGTGAATTTACCTAAAGAGTTTGGCATCTTCCCCAACACATTGGGGTTAGTTTCATAAATTGTGCTGGGGTCAGATGCCAGCTTGTAACTTACTTATTTCACGTGTGCGTATTATTACAGTGAACAATGCGGACTTATGTGAGAAAGTCATGCAGAGGACAATGGACAGAGGAGAATCTTCGGGTTGCTGCAATGGCGCTACAGGATGAAACCAGAAGTGCCAATTCCATTTGAAGACAATTTGGAATTCCTTTGGGAACTCTTCCTAGGCGAGTTAGCAAAAATCCCTTAGACAAAAGGAGTTTGGGTCCCTGCCTGCCTTTGAAAAGAAAATGAAGAAAAACTAGTGACGTATATTCAGAAATTAGGAAAAGCTGGCTATTCTCCAACCTACAACGATATTAGGTATCTAGCTTATACATTTTCCGGGACGAACCAAATAAAACATAGATTAAATAAAGAAAAAGAGATAGCAGGATAAGACTGGTTTGAGATTTTCATGAAGGGACATCCAGATTTGCGAATACAAGGTCGATCTATAGCTCGTTCACTGGGAATGTGTCATGGTAAGGTGGATCCATATTTTCAGCTACTTCTAGTTACATTAGAAACACACGTTTTAATGGACAAGCACAGGAGAATTTTCAATATGGGTGAAAATTGTGTAACAATCCCGGGAAAGTGATCGCATCGAAAGGATGTTCAAAGCCCGACCAGTGCGGAAAAAGGTGAAACTATTAGAATTCTCGTTTGCTGAAATGCAGAAATCAACTTACTTCCACCGTACCTGATCTGTCGTGGTCAAAACAAAAAGAAGGAGTTTGAGGACAATGTGCCCCCAGGATCTGTTGGTGTCTTCTGATTCAGCTTATGTTAAAAGCAGTATATTCCTATAGTGGATAAAAGACCATTTTACTCCCAGAAAAGAACCGGGTCCCGTTGTTTTGATCCTTGACGGCCATGCCTCATATTGTAATGAAGTGGGTATTTTCGATTTCTTAACAGAAAACAACTTTCACATTATATGTTTACCCAGCCATACCACGCATTGGCTGCAGCCCCTCGGCAGGTCTTCCTTTAAACCACTCAAAACCTATTGGAATGAAGCTTGTAGGCAATAGATTATTAGGTCTCATCCTGGATGTAGAATTACTAGCTATCAATTTGGAGGAATTTTAAACGAAGCCTGGAAACAAGCTGCAACCAACCAGAATGGAGTGTCAAGGTTTGAACCCTGTGGGATACTTCCCTTCAATCCTACGAAAATCCCAGACTATGCCTATTATGTAGCTGATCACACTGCAGGAGCTAATGATAACGACCCCAATACGCTTCTGAAAATAAAGCCAATAGTGCTGCTGAAAGTGATCCTAATTGCTTTATTGAAAATGAGCATTCTGATGTTGAACAAGAATCAATGCCGTTCGATACACTTTCATCTGTCCCTGTTGTACCAGGACCTGGGTAAGCCGAACCCATGCAAGCGTCATGCAGAACTTACTACATCACTGGAAGTGTGGCAAAGAAAGCGTCAAAAGCTAGAAGAAAAACGTAAGGAACAGAGAGAAAAGGAAGAAAGAAAACGCATGATGAATAGTATCGCTAAGAAGGGTAAAACGGTAATAAGAAAGCAAACCAACGCACCAACAATGATTTGTGAAGAAAGCAGCAGTGATGAATACCAATCCACCGCGTTGGTTTCGGATCACACTTCTGATAATGTCGACAGTCATAATGATGATTATTGCAGTGTTTGTAAAGGTTATTAAAGCGACAAAAATGGACCCAAGGATGATTGGGTTTGCTGTATTGCTTGCAAAAGGTGGCTGCGTGAGACTTGCACCCCTTTTGAGAATATCTGTGACGACTGTGGCGAAATATAATAAGTGCCAATTTTTGTGTGGTAAGATGCTAAATTGTTTATTTAAAAAAAACATTCTTTTTGTTATGTTAACTATAAGTTTATGCTTATTCCATTGTGTTTTACAATACTGTATTCTTTAAGCAATAAATAAGTGTTTTTGACTTTATTGCAATATGTATACTAATTGTAAAAATTTATTATAAAATGTTTGGCGTCTTCCCCCCAGTTACTAGCTGAAAAAAGAAATCTTACAAAAGTCGCTTTCGCAGTGCAAGGTTGTTATTAAGTGCTGTGAACGAAACGAGCGATATCAATATCCCTGACCGACAGGTCAGTGATATCTTTAGTTCATATTATAGTTATTATAGTTATTTACTTTATCTCACATTCTCCATAATAAATTAATTGTCACTTTCTCTTGGGAAAATGACATATAACCAACCAAATAATTATTATATGGGGCAAACCCAACCGCAACAACTATTGCAACAACCAATTTACAATATGTCTCAACAATTTTATCCACCACAAAATCACTCACAATTACCGACATACTCATACTCCCAACCGACGATTAATTTTCAACCAACTAATCAGCTTCCCATCTATATGGATCTATCTAATACCGATAAGCAACAAAACGAATGGCAAACTATAAATACTAAAAAACGTAATCGAGGTCCTGAAGATACTCAACAAGCAACCAAAAAGAACCAATACTGGCTCGGAGAACCAGTTAAAACTGATAATAGATATGACCCATTAAGTACAGAAGCAGATGATGAAAATATAACAGAAGAACAAAGCAAGATAACTCCCTAAAATCCCACAACCACCTCCAATATTCATAGCAGAGGTTAAAAACATACAACCATTAATAACCCTATTAAATGAGGTAGCTAAAGACAATTATACTTTGAAGGCAATAGATAGCGAACAAGTAAAGATCCAAAGCAAAACAAGTGAAATCTACTCCACCATTATTAAAAAACTTATCGAAAAAAATACAAAATTTCACACTTATAAGCCGAAACAAGACCGAAGTTTTAGAGCTGTTATCAAGAACATTCATTATTCCACAGACACGGCAGACATCACGAATGAACTAAAAGCTCTTGGGCATTCAGTTCTTAATATCTGGAACATTAAAACTAAACAAGGAACATCCAAAAAATCGCTACCTATGTTTGTAGTAGAATTAAAACAACAAGATAATAATAAAGAAATCTATAAAATAAAATTATTGCTAAACAATAGCGTTGTAGTAGAACCCCCACACGCCAAGCGAATAATTCCACAATGTCTGAAATGCCAACGTTATGGACACACGAAGAATTACTGTCAACATGATTCTAGATGCGTTAAATGTACGAAAGTTCATCCTGAAGGAACGTGCCCAAGAACAAATAGGGATGATAAAGTCCAATGTGTAAATTGTAATGGCACACATCCTGCCAATTACCGTGGCTGCCTAATCCACAAGCAATTACAAGAGAAATTATACCCAAGATTAAGAAGAGACGACACAAAATTATATAATAGGACCAACCTACATTCTGGTACAATACCAGGTATAACATATGCAGACAAAGCAAAAATCAGAACTTTTCAATGCCCATCAATACCTCAGAAAATACATCGCAATTCCAAACAATACAAACAAACCAGCAAACTAGTGGTATTGAAGAGTTACAGAATATGATGAAAAATCTCATCACACAAATAGGGACCATCATGAATCTCCTCACGACATTAATCAGTAAACTAACATAATGGCTCAATTATTAAAAATAGTAGCTTGGAACGCCAACGGGTTAGGTCAACATGCCCAGGAAGTTAAAATATTCCTCGAAAATCACGGAGTAGATATACTCCTCATATCTGAATCTCACTTTACTGACAAGAGCCATATTATATTTCCACACTATACCGTCTATTCAACAATCCACCCAGATGGCACAGCTCACGGTGGTACAGCAGTAATTATCCGAAATCAAATTAAACATCATGAACTTGCAAAATATCAGAAAACCATATACAAGCTACTAATATCTCCATTGAAATCGCAAATATTCCAGTCACAATCTCAGCTGTGTACTGTCCACCGAAACACTTAATTACTCCAGCAGCTTACGTGCACTTTTTCAAGACTCTCGGCAATAGGTTCATTGCAGTAGGAGACTACAATGCCAAACATGTAAATTGGGGCTCCCGTCTAACAAGAACGGACGGACGCAGACTAATGGCTGCCATGCAAGCAAACAACCTTTCCTGGTTATCTACAGGTACGCCCACATATTGGCCCACTGACCGTCGAAAAAAGCCAGATCTCATAGATTTCGGCATAATCAAGGGCATTAACATTCGACAGTGTATTGTCTCATCCTGCTTCGACCTAGCAAATGACCATTCGGCCATTTCAATAACAATATACTCACAGATAACTCAGGTGAAATCCCAACCCGCACTCCATAACAAACGAACTGACTGGGAATACTTTCGACAACGACTCGAGTACCAATTAGATTTACATGTTCCTCTAAAAGAAGAACAAGACATTGAAAGAGCTGTAATCTCATTCACAGAACTTATTCAAAATGTAGCTTGGGAAGCCACCCCTGAACTGCCTCTCACTTCACAAATTGTAGACATTCCCATCATCATCAAGGGCAAAATAGCAGCAAAACGACGACTTAGACAACGGTGGCAAATTACAAGATCGGATCTAGATAAAAGAGCTTACAATAGAGCCAACAAGCAGTTAAAAAAACTTCTTAGCCAGCATAAAAACCAAGAAATACAAAATTATCTCGAAAATCTTAGCGCTAATGTACAGACAGACTATTCGCTTTGGAAAGCGATCAGAAAAATAAAAAGACCAACCCCACATGTAGCTCCTATCCAAAAGGAAGACGGTAGTTGGGCAAGAAGCAGTAAAGAAAAGGCAGACGCTTTTGCTGAACATCTCACCAAAGTTTTTTCACCCTTCCCTTGTCAACTCCCAAATGAAGAGGCCAAAATACAGGAATTTCTAGAGGCACCATTCCAGATGAGCCTACCAATTAAGCCATTTACTAGTAAAGAGGTAGAAGAAGAAATTGAAAAACTTAACACGAAAAAAACCCCTGGTTATGATTTAATCACAGGCACAATTATTAAGCATTTACCAGCTAAAGCTATACAAGCCCTTAAACAACTGTATAACTCAATCCTTAGAGTCAGACACTTTCCAAGTCAGTGGAAAACAGCGCAAATAATTCTGATATTGAAACCTGGTAAACCACCGACGGAAATCACATCATACAGGCCTATAAGTCTTCTCCCCATTATGGCTAAGATCCTCGAAAAATTGATTCTGAACAGATTAACGCCAATTCTGGATAGTCAAGAACTAATTCCTAAACATCAATTCGGGTTCCGCAGACAACATGGCACCGTGGAGCAGGTCCATAGAATAACTGACAAGATATTCAGGGACCTTGAAGGAAAAAGATACTGCTCTGCAGCTTTTTTAGATGTCAAACAAGCCTTTGATAGAGCTTGGCATCAAGGCTTATGTTTCAAACTAAAACAACACCTACCTTATCAGATGTACGAAATTCTCAGATCTTATATAACCAACAGGCATTTTATAATAAAATATAAAGACGAAACCACATTGATACACCCTATCTCCTCTGGCGTTCCGCAGGGAAGTGCTTTGGGTCCCATCTTATACTTATTATACACAGCAGATCTACCTACATCGCGTCTAACTACATCTGCAACTTATGCTGACGATATGGCCATCCTAGCCTCGCACACCAACCCACAATCTGCCTCAAGGTATCTTCAAGCTCATCTCAACAAAGTCCAATGGTGGGCCAGCAAGTGGCGAATTAGAATCAATGAAAACAAATCCCAACATGTTACTTTTACTATGAAAAAAGACAACTGCACACCAGTAACTTTTAATGGACACCAGCTTCCTCATTCAGACTCAGTCAAATATTTGGGCTTACATATTGACAGGAGATTAACTTGGAGAACCCACATATTCACCAAGCGTAAACAACTTGGCATCCAACTTCAAAAGTTATACTGGCTCATTGGCAGAGGATCCAAACTATCTTTGGAAAATAAAATTTTAATCTACAAAATTATTATTAAACCTATATGGACCTATGGGATATCCCTTTGGGGCACTGCAGCCACTTCCAACTTGGCAATGCTTGACAGGTTTCAAAATAAAGTGCTAAGAATAATTGTAGACGCACCATGGTACGTTCCTAATAAAGTGATTTTAAATGATCTACAAATTCCTTCAGTGCAAAGTGAAATTAAAAATTTCAGTACGAGATATAAAGACAGATTAACCGCTCACCCTAATGACACTGTCCAACACCTTATGGATGTTACCAATGAAACTAAAAGACTTAAACGCTTTAAGCCATCTGAATTATCTACACGCTTTTAATTGTATCTGTTATATATATATTAACAAATAATATGATCTCACATTAAAAATGTTTACGCATATAAAGTATTGTAAGGGGAGGTTTCACTGGAATCTTACCCCGCACGACATTGTATAACCTGCAGACTATACTTCTAACCCTACTAAATACTTATTGCCTAATATGTTAAGGTAGATTGTATAATATTGGAGATTAATAAAAAAAAAAAAAAAAAAAAAAAAACGAAAAGTCTTTTTCTTAAGATGTGCTATATAGTAACAAAAATTCAAAAGATAATAGGGTTGACATTAGTAATCTGATCACAATATACAACTATTTACTACACATAGATTTTATTATTCCATAAGGCAGTCCATATTTTTAACACTTTATTGCGATCTTCCAATTGGGGGATATTTTTAATTTCCGCATATAAGCATTGTTCATAGTTGGAACTTTTATCCTTTTGTATTGATAACTTCCCCTTATCTCAACACATTTGTTATTTTTCAAATTCAAATAACACGTTTCACCTATCGTAATTTTCACGAGTCAAAGCAGTTGCGTCATTAATATTAATACTGTCAGAGGACGCCGATGTTGTCAGATTGTGAAAAATAAGTTGATCGTTGCAAACGTGCTGACACGATACACGGACAAATTTTAGTTAGTATTATTTTAGATGCGTACAGAGATTGTTGCTTGCGTTTTCTAAGCCGGTGTTGCGATATGTCGCAGAAAAGGAAATTGGATTTATCTATAGAAGCAAATCGTGAGACTGCCTTGCAGTGGATGGATGAGACTGGTGAGGAGAAGAAAATTTAGAAACAGATTAGAAGATAATGTAGAAATTCAGGATAATGAACTTGAGCTTTTTGAGGTATGTAAAAAAGTGATACGTGCTATATTGAAAAATTTACATATTACATCTTGCTTTTAGGCTCAAGGTGAATAAAATGATGTAATTGATGATAGTGATCCTGCATATGTATCAAAAGATGGATCGGTTTGGAACAGAAAGGCACCTAGACCTGCACGAACAGCAAAGCAAAATATTATAGCAAAAAAAATCAGAACTTACTACCACGTCAGAAAACGTTTCCTCCCTATCTGACTGCTTCAAATTATTTATTGACGATGAAATAGTTCAAATTATTGTTCAGTGCACCAACCAAAATTTTATGACGAATGGAACAGTAAGAACCCAAACAAACAACGTGAGTGGCAACCTGTAGATTCTGTTGAAATATATGCTGCACTTGGTATTTTGATTATAGCTGGGGCGCTAAAGGCAAATAGAGAACCTATTCACTTTCTTTGGACAAAAAAAATCACGTTAGGCCTGTATTTCCTACATCAATGGCACGTGACAGATTTGTCAATATTTTACGTTTTATACGATTTGATGACCTTACAACACCAGTAGATCGCAGAAAATTGGACAGATTGGCTGCTTTTAGAAATATATTTGAATAGTTTGTAGGGCATTGCAAAGAACACTATTTACCCAACTCACATCTTACTGTTGACGAGCAACTAGTAGCTTTTAGAGGGAAGTTTCCATTTCGAGTCTATATGAAATCGAAGCCCGCCAAATATGGAATCAAAATTTGGGCTCCTGTGGACAATAACTCAACCTATGCTCTAAACCTACAATTATATACGGGAAAGGAAGGAAATAAACCTGAAAAAGACCAGGGAAAAAGAGTTGTTCTTGATCTAGTTGAATGTCTTGAAGGTGGTTATGGAATAACAACAGACAACTTTTTAACGAGTATTCCCCTAGCTAACGAACTTTTGAAAAAAAGGCTAACACTATGTGAAACCATGAGGAAAAACAAACGCGATATTCCACCAGTTCTTCTACCACATTTTTCAAGAACCGAGAAATCTTCAGTTTTTGCATTTCAAGATAAATACACATTAGTTTCCTATGTTCCCGCTAAAAATAAAGCCGCCATTCTTCTCAGCACAGAACACCATGATGACAAAATTACTTGGGACGAGACAGATTATAAGCCAGAAATAATTATCCATTATAATGACACGAAAGGATCAGTTGACACCATGGACAAAATGGTAAACGAATATTCGGTAAAGAGGTCGACCAAACGGTGGCCACTTGTTTTGTTCCAAAATGTAATTGACATTGTCTAAATTCATTTGTGTTGTGGATAACAAAAAACCCCCAGCTTTGTGAAAGTGCTACACACAAAAGAAGAGAATTTTTACTAGACATGGGACAGGAACTCATAAAACCCTATGTTGAAAGACGACTGCAATCGGGTGTAACTTTTCACAAACGTATATTAAATGAAATGTATGATTTTACAGGAACATTAGATCCCGGGCCCAGTAAAAGAATCGATAATAACGAAAAATCCATGGGAAGGTGTGTACTGTGCCCTAGAAAATATGACAAGAAAGCAGAAGCAAATGTGATAGATGTAAAAACTTTGTTTGTCGTAATCATCATGTACCTAAGAAAACAAAAGTTTGCTCAAAATGTCACGATTTGGATCAAGAACATTTAAATTAACTTGTTTGTAACAAAGTGTACTTTTATTTTTCTTAATTATGTTTACCTGGAATATTTTGTTTATGTTAAACATTTAATATTTTATGTTTTTATTTTTGTACCGAATTTGCTATTAAAGTTTTATTTAAACATATACGTTCAATTTTTATTATTTTGATTGCCATAAATCAGAAAGAAAAGATGGGGTACAAAATGTACCCCCTCCGGCATCTTCACAGATACTCGACCCTCCGGCATTTGAAGGTTAATGATGTTAACTTTTAGCATATTCATTAGGATTCTTTTGCATCTCTGTTAATCAGTTGGTTATGCGACTCACTGATTTGATCAAATGAGCAGAAGAATCAGTAGGGTGCGTGGGGTCTTTAGCAGTTGAATTTCTTATTGATTTTTGTGGCAATGCTGATTGACATTCGGGAGCCATGACTTTTGTAGCAATATGTTCGTATTCGTTATACCAAAAACATATTCGCAAAACAGAAATATTCTGTATTAATCGATCTTATAGTCTATTACAATCAACAGAGATAGGGTTGCGAAGTAATGAAAATATCATTTTCAAATGAGCGTAATGCAACTTTTGGTAAACGAACAAGAAATGCAATAAATAAAACGCGTTTACTGTA
>JARFJB010000858.1:0-65097 GCA_036346205.1 Vesta saturnalis
CTAAATCAAAAGTTTTATTCCTAAAGAAAATCATATATCTGATTAATACATTTGTACATGTCTTTATTTCTACATGAATTAAATATATTAACATATCGTTATCTTTTATTTTGGTAAAAAGTGTGGGTGAGCAAAAAACATACAAGTGGGCAAAAAACATACAAGTGAGGTGGCCTTGGGCTAGAGTAGCAACCAGGTGGTTAAGGATAACGTAGGTCACACGGATGGCCTTGTAATTGTGGAACATGAACGCGTGATATGTTAAAGTAGGTCACAGTGATGACCTTGCAATTGTGGAACATGAACGTGCGATATTAAAGTAGGTCACACGGATGGCCTTGTAATTGTGGAACAGGAAAGCGGGGTTTATGACCTTGAGTTTGTGGTAATGATATGTAATTAGGTCAAACATTGCGCTTTCATGATCTTGGTACAGTGGTGACCTTGGTATTATGGCGACTTTGGAATTGTGGTAACCTTGGAATTGTGGTGTGTGCCAGACGTCTCCAATCTTACGTACTGACTATCACTAAAGATAGTACTGCATGTCCATCAGTAATGCCAATAGATAAATTTGGTGGACACCTTCATCATCAAATGACAATAGATAAATATGGTAAACATATTACTCAGGATCACAGTGATGCCACGCACAGTGATGGCACGAAACCAGGTGATATATATTACGAAACTTATTTTACCTTGCAAGGTTTATTGCATAAGAAGACGGTAGATATTCCATTGGGTACAGATGGTAAATATTTGTTTCCTTATATAGAGTGTACAATAACGCATTCTATGTGGTCACCTCACATTCTTCATCTTCAATTGGATGATCTACTATGTACGACGCCGCTGCATCTAACTATTCGTAAGGAAGCTGTGATTCAACCTATAATACCAGAAGGTGTTGAATTTACGAAAGAACAATCATTCATCATAGAGATTCTACTAAAATCCAAAGCGAAAAGTGAGTAAAGCTGATGTTGAAGAACTGCACAAACCAGCAAGGAGAAATTTTCCGCGGCGTTGTGTAGTACTCAAAGGGTTAACTGATCTATTTCAAGCCGATTTAGTGGAAATGATCCCATATGCTCGAGTGAATAAAGGATTTCGATACATTTTAGTGATAATAAATGCTTTCTCTAAATATGCCTGGCCATTCCTCATCAAACGCAAGAATGGTAAACTAGTTGCAGATGTAATGGATAAACTTCTGTGTGGTTTGCAAAGAACGCCTACACATATACAAACTGATATGGGAACAGAATTTTATAATGCAGAATTTAAAAAAGTGATAAAAAGTTCCATATCAATCATTATAGTAGTTATTCCACTTTGAAAAGTAGTACAGTGGAACGTGTAAATCGCATTCTTAAAGCAATAATGTGGAAACATTCAGTATGCAAGGATCCTACAAGTGGTTAGCAATATTACCTCATATTGTTGTCGATTATAATTCCAGAAAGCATAGAACAATAGGATACAAACCGGTAGATGTAACGGAAAATAAAGTTGCAGATATCTTGAACCGTTTAAAATGTCATAAAGTTCTTGATATTAAGACACCTAAATTTCGAGTGGGGGATTATGTGCGCATTAGCAAATATAGAAGCATATTCTCTAAGGGTTACACACCTAATTGGAGTTACGAAGTCTTTCAAATATCGACAGTAAAACGTTCAAGCCCAATCACCTACACTTCACGCGATAGTCGTGACGAAGAGGTTCTATGAGCCGGAACTTCAAAGTGTTAGACATCCTGACGTGTAATCCGACGCCAAAGGATTAAATATCTCGTTAAGTGGCTGGGTTTTGATCATTTTCACAATTCCTGCATTTCCAACAAAGACGTTATATAATACGTTGTGTACGCTTACTTCTATATGTTATTACTTACTTCTATTATTATGCAATAAATAATTTTTTTTATTTAAAATTTTGTTATTTATGTTAACATATACATATAACCCTACATACTACTAAAATGTTTGTCAAAACACGCACTGACGGTGCTGATTTTCGAGGATTGGTGTGATCATAGTATCGCAGTCTTCTATTCTTTTTTTAAATCGGGCAGAATCTCTAGCTAACCGTTCACATTCACCTTTTCTCGCCTGCCTATGCACCAAGTTCCATGCTATTATACAGTGAACTACGTTTTTGGACTCATTAATGCACACCTTCTTCACTTGGCGAGTCGTCATGTAATGACTCATAATTTGGTAAATACCGTTCTATTTCGTGTACAAATTGCTCCAAAGATATTTCTTTAAGGTCTTGTTTTAACCGATTCATACAACAAATGCACATCACACCATCATCATGCGTTTGCAAGTATTTCTCACAAAGACGTATTCCTCCCCCATACTTATTAACTTAATTATTTAAATAGTCATCACTAAACCTACCCATCCCATACACTTTTTCATGTTCAGCATCAAATTCTAATGATTGAAATTGACATATTAGTCTTTGCATTGCACTAACACAGTCCACAGCTTTAGGCCACGACTCTGCACTATAACACATCCACATATTGACTAACATATAGTATATATCCCTGTTCTCTATATGCTCGTTACCCCCACTTTTTACTTTACAGCTTTGGCAACTTCTACATCAATATTCAGTTTTTCCTTGGTAAATTCAAAAATTTCCATAAAACATACTATATTGGGATCGAATATATCATGCAATGGTGCTATTAACCCTCCTATGTCAAGCTCAGACGTTTCCGCTGCTCCACTTATTATTTTATTATAAAATAATGAAAAGTGCATAGCAGGTATTAGATCCAATCGATAACTTATTATCTTAAGAAGCCTCCATAACTTTTCTATAGACTACCATCCTAAATAGATTTCTGATTCTTCACAATCATTGATGCGAATAACTTTCTTCTTGTTAATAGTTTCATACGATACAGTTTTCGAGCCCATCTTTGTAGATAGCCATTGTCCTTCATGTGTGTAGAAATAATTTTTAATTATTTCCTGATTGTCCATAAGTAAATGCCATTCCTTCTTATCAAACGTCACACCACTACTCTTAGATCCACCAAATTTCACGACTGCTTCAAAATCGAATCGAGGTGATAGACCGACACTAACATACTTCAACTTACTTTTGTTTATGTAATAATGCACATTATTAATTAAAATATCACGACACTCACTTGAATTTTGTAATACTGGCAATCTTCGCCTTTTCTACCGCTTGACGTAAGATGTTCTGCATTATGTACGATACTGGCTTCACATGCACTCCCACCGTATTTATATCTCACCTTTCCCTCTCTTTTTTTACCTACAGGGTCAGTGAGGTGACCTCGACATTATTAACACGTATTACTACAACGACCTCGACAGCTTCACTGTTCCAAGGCTACCTGTCAATACTGAAGGGTCCACTGCTTCAAGGTTTTCGATCAATAATTTGGTTAAGGTTAGCTCTCGTTCCTCTTCAATACAAAACCGAGGTCACCTCCTTCTTACACGAAGTTACCTACGTCTCCACAAGCTCCTTTAGTTAAAAAGGAGGGATAACACGTATGCTATTGTACAGTTTCCACGATATTCAGTATGTCAGCTACCCCTGTTCACGACGATTGGAATACGCCTGAGGTCTACCAACCATTATCACTACTTAATCTTAGTGCGCGACGAGTATGTAAACTTATACCTAACTGGGTAAAATTTGAAAAATAAAAATTACTACCACCTACTACAACAACAGTGCTTCGAAATCAGTATGAAGATGCAAAGTGGGATTCGGTATGGTTTGCAAGCGAATCTACGAACACGTCTCGGGTAGTAGTTTGAAATATTACTCTCACATAATCGCCCACGAGATTACGGCGTGGTTGACCACCACACCCATATGAAGCGATGGGCAATTTTTTACCACATATCACATGATGAATACTGGTGCTCATCATGTAGAGCACCCATAACCACGTTATATGATGTATATGATTATGACTCGCGTTATCTGTGCGACGAAGTTTGTTATGTGGACTATTAATATTTTTTGCTGTGTATTGTATGTAATAAATTATTTTATGTCATTCGATTACTTTCTTCAGCAGTTAAAACATGTGCGACGTGCCACCAAACTTTTATTATCCACAGTATTACAATTGTTTCGATAAACGCTTACTAACGTATCGAACATGGTCTGGAGTTCACTCGCCTTCATCACTTGCTGCGACAGGATTCATTTCCACATCTGCAGACGACACGGTTGAATGCTTCCTGTGTGGGGTTAGAATAAACCGACGGCAGCCATCTGACAATCCGTTACAGGAGCATCTCCGATGGGCACCACACTGCACGTATGCTCAGTTACTTGCACCACGTCCACGCAGATGTAATGAAACGGAAGTGGAAAGAACCTTTTGCACTTGTACTAAATCAAAATGTTTTATTCTTAGAGAAAATCATATTTCTGAATAATACAATTGTACATGTCTTTGTTTATACAGGAAATAAATATATTAATATATCGTTTTCTTTTTTTTTGGTTTCTAGAGTGTGTATCAGCTAAGCGTAAAGTTAGGTAAATAGATAGGATACATAGGTAGCGTTCAGTGCGTGGCCATCACAAATGACCTTGCTAATGTATGAGATGACTGGCCTTGGTATTGTGTAATCTTGAGGGACCTCGAGGAAGTAGGGCATACGAGTGGCCTTCCTGGTGTGTGACCTTGGTAAAGCAGGGCGCTGTTGTATAACCTTGGGCGTGTGGGGCTTTGTGAAAGTAGGTCAGACACTGCAATGGTGCGACCTTGGTCAGGTGGTAGCCTTGATAAAATGGTAACCTTGGAAATGTGGGACCTTGGAATTGTGGTGTGTTCCAAAAGTCTCCAAACTTACCTACTTGTAGCAAAAAGCAATTCTTGGCACATATTTTCATCTTTAATATATTGAATATATCCTAACAACAGTGCTTCATTGCCGGGTAATGTAGACTCATCCGACTGGAGACAGAATCTGTTTTATTATCCACAGTATTACAATTGTTTCGATAAACGCTTACTAACGTATCGAACATGGTCTGGAGTTCACTCGCCTTCATCACTTGCTGCGACAGGGTTCATTTCCACATCTGCAGACGACACGGTTGAATGCTTCCTGTGTGGGGTTAGAATAAACCGATGGCAGCCATCTGACAATCCGTTACAGGAGCATCTCCGATGGGCACCACACTGCACGTATGCTCAGTTACTTGCACCACGTCCACGCAGATGTAATGAAACGGAAGTGGAAAGAACCTTTTGCACTTGTACTAAATCAAAATGTTTTATTCCTAAAGAGAATCATATTTCTGAATAATACAATTGTACATGTCTTTGTTTATACAGGAAATAAATATATTAATATATCGTTTTCTTTTTCGGTTTCTAGATGTGTATCAGCTAAGCGTAAAGTTAGGTAAATAGATAGGATACATAGGTAGCGTTCAGTACGTGGCCATCACAAATGACCTTGCTAATGTATGAGATGACTGGCCTTGGTATTGTGTAATCTTGAGGGACCTCGAGGAAGTAGGGCATACAGTGGCCTTCCTGGTGTGTGACCTTGGTAAAGCAGGGCGCTGTTGTATAACCTTGGGCGTGGGCTTTGTGAAAGTAGGTCAGACACTGCAATGGTGCGACCTTGGTCAGGTGGTAGCCTTGATAAAATGGTAACCTTGGAAATGTGGGACCTTGGAATTGTGGTGTGTTCCAAAAGTCTCCAAACTTACCTACTTGTAGCAAAAGCAGTTCTTGGCACATATTTTCATCTTTAATATATTGAATATATCCTAACAACAGTGCTTCATTGCCGGGTAATGTAGACTCATCCGACTGGAGACAGAATCTGTTTTATTATCCACAGTATTACAATTGTTTCGATAAACGCTTACTAACGTATCGAACATGGTCTGGAGTTCACTCGCCTTCATCACTTGCTGCGACAGGATTCATTTCCACATCTGCAGACGACACGGTTGAATGCTTCCTGTGTGGGGTTAGAATAAACCGACGGCAGCCATCTGACAATCCGTTACAGGAGCATCTCCGATGGGCACCACACTGCACGTATGCTCAGTTACTTGCACCACGTCCACGCAGATGTAATGAAACGGAAGTGGAAAGAACCTTTTGCACTTGTACTAAATCAAAATATTTTATTCCTAAAGAGAATCATATTTTTGAATAATACAATTGTACATGTCTTTGTTTATACAGGAAATAAATATATTAATATATCGTTTTCTTTTTTTTTGGTTTCTAGAGTGTGTATCAGCTAAGCGTAAAGTTAGGTAAATAGATAGGATACATAGGTAGCGTTCAGTGCGTGGCCATCACAAATGACCTTGCTAATGTATGAGATGACTGGCCTTGGTATTGTGTAATCTTGAGGGACCTCGAGGAAGTAGGGCATACGAGTGGCCTTCCTGGTGTGTGACCTTGGTAAAGCAGGGCGCTGTTGTATAACCTTGGGCGTGTGGGGCTTTGTGAAAGTAGGTCAGACACTGCAATGGTGCGACCTTGGTCAGGTGGTAGCCTTGATAAAATGGTAACCTTGGAAATGTGGGACCTTGGAATTGTGGTGTGTTCAAAAGTCTCCAAACTTACCTACTTGTAGCAAAAAGCAATTCTTGGCACATATTTTCATCTTTAATATATTGAATATATCCTAACAACAGTGCTTCATTGCCGGGTAATGTAGACTCATCCGACTGGAGACAGAATCTGTTGGTCTGTAAGAAATTGCATAAAATTTTTCCAGGGTTAGACCTTTCCTTTCAGAAGATGTCACGCTCTTGTTTTTTGCAGGGAGTCATAAAATTGTAAAATCTGTCAATTGGGCAAATAAAATAATCCTAACTAAGCCCATTCCACCCTCAACCAGGGATCTTTATCGTGCCGAACATCCCATCCACAGAGGACGTACGATTTTACTTCCTATCCGAGATGGAGTGTTTCAGTTTTTCTGCGCTTAGAAAAACGGCTGTCTTGGTCAGGTTCGAACTCTCGTCAAGATCCGTTATAAGACAGTAGTAGTGATATAGGGCCGGTTCTGATCCACATCATACGAATTTTGCATTCAAGATCAAATCAGTTAGTCCGTCATGCATGATTCTGAACCCCACGAGCCAGATATAAGGCCGATCCTGATCCACGCGAAAAGTGTGTGAGAGAGAAAGAGAATGTTCACTGCTCTATGCTAATAAGTAGTGTGTGGTTGAGTCAAGGTCGAAATCTAAAGCTTGTGTGTGTATCATATTACAATTCTTAGAAATCTTTTCAGGGTTAGTGGTTTCAAGGATGCCGGTTTATTATAAAAGGCTTCCTTAGGTGTGTGTGTGTGTACGATTCAGCAAACAGAAATGACGAAACTGGCACGTATGATGCGAAGAGAAAAATTAGTAGTAGTAAGTGAAGATGGAGAAAGAAGCGGCTACAAGAATTATTGAAAAAAATAAAAACTCGATTTAGATTGTTTTGAGATGAGAAGAAAAATGATTGGGCTTCAGCTCAGCAAGTCAATTTTAAATACGGTCGCAGACTCATTTATTTTGCCGATTTTAAGCAGAGTTTTATTTTATAGAGATAGTCATCCGCTAATTTAAGTAATGGGTGTTGATTGAAAAATATTAGCACAGCAAAGAAGCGAAATAAACCATTGTTTTATGGTGATATGTAATAATAATGTTTAATAAATCGTTATATGTAATAAGAATGTTATGAAATATTAAAAAATATATAGAAAGCTTTATATTTCCAAGAGTTATATATGTGTATGGTATGGAATGAAAGATACGCAGAATCGCCACAAGTCACTTTACTTAATTTTTAAACAAAATATAATTATACTAATTAAACTCTACATACACAAAAACAACAAAGTTAGTTTTCAAAAAACTCTGAGCATAACTTCAATTGCACCAAACGCTTACTTTATTAATTCGCTATATTTAGAAACATATGTAAGTAGACACTGACGACGGTTATCGCAACGATAAGCCGCCTTGCTCTTGAAAGTTAATCTTATTTTCAATGTATGCATCCTGATTTACAGAATTACAAAGGATGACACCTGTAGCATATTTATCAAAATTTCTGTATTTTTCTGTAAAACTAACAGCTGATTTGTGTGTTGCCTAACACATAAAACCGATGCGAGCGCTCATCGTGGTCATGAATCGCTACAACTGTTGGAGACTCCACCCTTAAAAACAAAAGAGAGTAAAACAAATAGAGCTAGGTGAATTTTTTAAATATTATGTCAACTTAAGGAAGTTATACTTCTGGTGAATTCACTATCTTGTGTTTTCCAACGAACAACCCTGACTTTTCCGTCTGAAGCATGCATGACCTCTATCACTCTAGTTAGCGGCCCGTTGAGGGATGAAATATTTTCTTCTTTTATAAGCACTAGATCATTTTCCTTTAAATTAACAGAAGGTTTCAACCATTTTGGTCTACTCTGTAAATGATTGAGATAGTCGACTGACCATTTCTTCCAAAAATCTGTTGTATTTTGGAACATTGTTGCCAAAATGTAAGTCTATAGTCAGGAATATGCATAACAGATTTATCGTGAAAGGCTGTTAAAGCAGTACCTATCAGAAAACAGGAGTCAGAGAATGGAAATCGGAAGGATCATTAGAGAGAGCGCAGAGAGGTCTAGAATTTAGAATTGCTTTTATTTGGGTTAACATTGTAGAAAACGTGAATTGAGAATTACCAATGAGCCGATGCATGTGCTATTTCGTGCTTTTAATTGCTGATTCCCAGAGTCCACCCCAATGCGGAGACCTGGGTGAAATTTCTACTGGATCTCATTAGAAGAAAGATAGGACAGAAGAGTCATAATTTGAAGAATTTTTAAAAAGTCATACAAATCTCTAAGATCCTTTTATAACCAATAAAATTAGTAGCGTTATCAGTATAAATTCCTCTCCGTGAAATAAAACGTTTCATAAGAAAAGCTTCGGATGATAAATTAGATACGAGTTCTATATGTATGGCTTTGGTTACCGTACAAATAAAAAGAGCACCATAACATTTCTGAATTGGAGCTTTTCACAATCTGGATGATTTTACAATGAACGAACCTCCAAAATCAATTCCGCATTTTTCAAAAGGCTGCGAAATTTGAACTCTGTCTTTTGGCAAGTCTGACATTATTTATTGAGACACCATGGAGATGAACGGAAAACAAAGTACGCAATTTCTGATGAGCCGTTTCACCTGACGAAGTCCATTAAGAGGTTAATATCTCAATCAAAAATTAAAGAGAGTATTTTAAGGACTGTATGCCCTAACCATTTGTGTTCGTGAAGTAGAGGAAAGTCGCCTAATATGGGCCCCTTTTTTAGGTATCAAAAAAAAACATACAAAAATTTGTTCTAGCAAACTGTAAATATGGATATATATACTTCATTTTATCCGCTATCAGTTAGATATTGAATAATAATGATTTATTTATTTATAACAATAAATACATAAACTAAATGCATTTACTGCAAATCCCATATTAGGCAACTAGTGTTCCTATTATGGGGTATAAGTAATATAGCCACATAAATAGACGTTTATTCAAGTAGTATATATAGAAAACAATACCTAGGTACTAAACACATACCTATCTATATATTATTTAGATACACAAATCGCAAATATAGTTTCTTTCATTATTCCCAGCACACTCCGAATGGGCCCATTTTAGGCATAGGACACAGCGAATCCATTTTTCGCCAGCAGAATCCTTCGAGAAGAGATCATTGCAAAATATGCACTCTGCATCATCTTCATCTTCGGTAAATGGTGACTCGCCCCCATCATCTAAAGTCACTTCCACTTCAGACCCTGATGAGGATGATGAAGAAACTTTCCGTTTTTTATTCCCTTTTTCTTTTCCAAGTTATTTTTTTGCTGTGCCGATTTATTCCGACTGCCAACACTGGATGTGATGTTTCTTACGACTTTAGATGTAGAAGCAACACTTCTTTTAGCCAAACTGGTTTCCAATTCTTCTTTGTAAGGCGTGCTGGTGACAACTGCAGCTTTGCCAGTATTAGACCTCTTCTTTTTTGTGATATTTTGGCATACTTTTGGAACGGGTAACAATTCGGCGGGTGATACCTTTGGGGGGGTTACATGAAGAGGCTCTTCTATCCCTTCCACCGGTAACGCTGGGATTGGAAGAACTTCGTGTGGAAAAAGATCTGCATTTAACGATTCAGCTACAAACTCATCTCCTGTGAAAATGTTTCGATTGACAGGAAAAAGGCCTCTTTTCGGAATCCATTAACCGCCGTAGCTAGAACAGCAGCTCTCATAAGCCTTTCCAAAAGCTCTCCTACTTGATAAACTGTTACAACACGACCCGGATTTTGTTTCAACCATGTAGTAATCTCTTGAGCATAAAATGTTTTGAACGGAGACATAAAAGCAACATCTAACGGTTGCATTTTATTGGTTGAATACGGCGGTAAACACACAATATGAACATTATTTTCTTTTGCTACAGTTATGACTTCTAGATTCCTGGTGTGAGTGTAGTGGCCATCTAGGACCAAAACAGCTGGATTATCCTTTGTTGGGTTCGCATGATTGATAAAATGTCTTAACCACTGTACAAATATTTTTTGCTGTATCCAGCCTGATGGATGGCAAGCATGGGTGGAGCCAGTAGGCATGCCATTCATTAGTTCTAGTTTCATATTTTTCCGTGGGAAAATTATTAACGGAGGTATATACAAACCCGTTGCACTAAAACACATAACGACTGTCATAAGGGATCCTGGTTCTGCAGACGAGAGGGCCGCAACTTGTTTCTTTCCTTTCATTGCAATGACTTTCTGATGCTTATGTTGCACTATCGTAATGCCCGTTTCGTCGCAGTTAAAAATACGACTAGGATCGTTGTTCACTCTCTCTAATAGTGGTTCATAAATATCAAAAAAGCTTGCAACATTTTCTTTAGTAAAAGATTTTACTCGGGCATATGATATTCCTTGCGGCGTTCGGAAAGATAATTTAGGATTTCGTTTTAGAAAACCAGCAAGCCATTTTGATCCTGCACATTCTTTATAGGTATTGAATGGGCTTTTTATATTATTTCTCTTGCATAAGTCAAAACTTAGTTTACAAATATCTTTTCTTGTAACTCCAAAATAATGTTGTTCTAATTCCAAACAATGCTTCACCAACTCCTTTTCCAATTCTGGTTTCCTTCCAAGTTTTCCCATGACACAATTTCTTCGGGCTCCTTATCAATTTTGACATACCTCTCTAACGTAGATTGTGGAACTCCAAATGTTTTCGAACTTTTCTTATATCCCATCCGCTTTTCTTTACATGCGTTAATAGCCTCTACCATATTGTGTTTGCTCCACTTTTTCGTTTACTCGGCATCTGAAGATTACATATTGTAACATTTGTCTCCTAATATGGGCGTACCCCATATTAAGCATTATATAGTACCCCGAATTAGGCAAATTGTTGTTTCCAAATAAACTTGTGAAATTAAAAAAAAATAAATGAACTGTTACAATTTCAACTTGAGAGGTGAATTCTGGAGTTATTAATGTTTAGAATTAACTAAAATGCATTTATAATACTTACTTTTTATCTATATATTACACTCTTTTGAATACGGAATCTAAATATTCGAAACGATATGCACGCGATTTTAGGTTAAAATAATATGATATAGTAGATGTCTGTAATTAAAATGTACATGATTGCAGTGTTCGATACAATTGTAATGCAGAGTGTATATTTCCAAATAGATGGCAGCAATGGATTTCTCAAAATCTTCATACCCCATATTAGGCGGTATCCTCATATTAGGCGACTTTCCTCTAACATAAGGTTAACTTTGTTCATAACTAATATCAGCGTTTCGTAATCTACCACCTACGCGAATTAAATCTCAGGTCCAATGAAAAGTTTAAAAGATAAGATCTGTTTATTTTAAAGCGATTTATTATTAGAGAGTTCAAATATTTCTTTAGAGAAGTGTTCTTTTGAAGCGTTTTAAAACAAAATTTAAAGACTTCGACAGTTCTTGAACCGATAATGGTCCAAAAATTTTATTGGTGGGATGACCTTTGCATGCGAGAGAACGATGACACTTTCGAAAATATAGATACCCAAAATTGACAGGAGTTTCAGCTGAAACTAAAGAACCTTTCGTTCTTGGATTATTTAATTCTATAATTTTTTCTTGAGTTGTTAAATTAAATTCAGGATCATGTAAAAACTGTGGACCAAAAACCAAAAGTTAAGAGCTTCTGAATTAAATTCACCTTTGACATCATACCTGCTGGATTTTGTTTAGATTTAATATAATGCCAATAGCACTCTGACGTTAGTTCTTGAATTTGTGATACCCGGTTTGCGACAGATATTCCAGCGAGAGGGATGACTTCTACACCACAATAATGTATTTGTGAATCAGTCCAAAGATGCACTGATTCGACTGCGAGATTATCATAGATTCTTGGAATTTTCTTCACTAATTTTGAAAGTAATACCATAGCACATAATTCGAGTTTGGGTATAGTAATTGTTTTGAGAGGTGGCATTTTGACGATATTTTAAAGATCCAGAAATCTGTACAAAAATTTTCAGATTAATTATTTATTCTTTAATTCTGTTGCAGAAAATGCTCCGACATAGTTAAAATAATAATTAAATTTATCCCTTCTTCCGTAATAAAGAAATCTGTTTAGATTTCTACGCAAGAACTCCACCAGAATCTCGCTTCATCTGTGACCAATCCCGTCAGACCGCGAAATTATAGCAATAACCAATCACGTCAGACCGCGGACTGTATAAACGGAACAGCGACGCGAGATTAATTATAAGTTCTGTACTAACGCTTAACGATACAGACGTGTTGTGAGAGAGCTTTTACAGAAATCGAGTGATAGTCGAGTCGACTTCGGTTGACGAGGCACCGGGTTTCGATTACGAGTTGCGATTTCATCACAAAACTAATCGCATAAGCAGTATAAAATACCTCGTATGTTCTTATTAGAACATACACATAAAGAGGGCTCGACTACGGGACGTAGTGACTGATAAAGTCGGCTGTGGTACTGGATTACTATTGCTCGAGTGTAGTAAACATTGTTTGCTGTACTCGAGTGGGGTAACTCGAAAGGCCTTGTCGGCGAGGATCGTTTATATTTCGAGGACTTATGAAAGAACTCAAGCAGTTTTCACTGCTAGAAGAAGCCACGCCCACACGTAAAACTACTGTAGGACAAGATGTCGACGAAGCTGGAAAGGTACCTGAGGGAACAAAACCGGAAGCAAGAAGCAGAGCTAAGAAAGCAGGACCGCGTCATCCAAAGCTTGATGGACCAAGTAAACCACCTAACAATCGAGATCGACGGACTCAGAAGAACGATTGAGGGCAACATGCAACAAACAATGTAACCTTTACCGACGAGAACATTACAACTAGAGCTGTGACGACGATTACGTATAAGACAACAAATAAAACCAAGAAGCAGAGATAATCCGATGACAATAACGAGGATCCCCCGCAAATGGAGAAAAAAGTTCAGAAGATTAAGTTCACGCCCACCGCTAAACCCACCGAGGGTAACGAAGTACGACCAGGAAATTCAAACGATACACAGACATGGAAACAGCAAAGTCCAATCCAAGAAACGATGACACCCTGACCGACGAGGAAGGATACAGGCAAGTCTCCAGAAGAAACAAAAGACAACGTGTAGACGCCGAAGCACAAGAAAACAACACACCTACGGTCCGAAAGGAAAGGATTCCACCGTTAATCCTCCACCGACAGGAGGATTACAGAAAGATGATCCAGGTTCTAGCAACGGAGGGGATAACTCTAAAGTCAATCCACAAAGGATGGAGTAAACGTGATACTAAGTAACGCTGAAGACTACAGGAAAGCGACCACCATCCTAGACAGCAACGGGATCCACTTTAACGTATACCTGCTGGAGGAAGCAAAACCACTGAAGGTGGTAATTAAAAGAATTCCTCAAGGAGAGGAAATGCTAGAGATCGTCATGGATCTAAAGGTATGGGATGCGACGTCCACAAGGTCAGTCGGATGTACACAGGACGCTAGCACCGATAAACGGCTATGGTCCTTGGCCACCTCCAAGCAAGTGAACAAGCTAAAGATATCTTCAGGATAACCAACGTGGGATACCATAAGGTGCGAGTGAAGATACCGCACAAGAAAGACGGCATGGGTCAGTGTCACCAATATCAACGATGTGGACACACCACCTGCGGCTGCAACGCCCCTCCACGATGCGTGAAGTGAGCAGGAGCACACCGCACGAAGGACTGCTTGAAGACACGGGAAATGGGAGACCTGAAGTGCTGTAATTGCACAGGAGTGCATACAACGAATTACGGTGGATGTCCCGCCCACCCGAAAAATTCCAAGAAGATGACATCAAAGAGACCTACGATCGACAGACAACCAACAAGAATGGTAGAAAAGAGCATCAGCTACTCGCAGATCGCGGCGGGTAACAGAAATCCGGCGCCAGCAGCAACGCAAGAAGAAGATGAAGACTATGTTCTTGCGATGAAAATCGTGAGAGCCATCCGCGCAGGAAGAAACAACGATGGATAAATGCTCACAAAAGCCCGCATCCCTCCATATCGGAATATGGAACGCGAACGGCCCCCTTACAAAGAGGGAGGAGCTAGAAGAGTTCGTCTACCGGCAAAACCTGTATATGGTGCTGGTCACGGAAACTCATCTAAGGCCTTGCGATAAGCCCAAGATAAGGAACTACCGTTCGCAACGACAGGCTCAGCGGAGAGAGAGGGCACAGCGATATATATATAAATAAGAACTCGATGGAACACTACCAGCTACCGACTCCAGATACGCAAATGCTGGAGGTGACTGCGATTGGTGTGAACACAAGCTCCGCAGGACGCATAAAGGTAATAGCTGCGTACAATCCACCAAGGGCCGTGCTAGATGCCCAAGAAATGGACGCACTATTCGATGACAACATTCCTACAATAATGGCGGTAGATTTAAACGCTAAACACCAGACCTGGAACAGCAGGATACCCAACCGAAACGGAAGAGAATTAGAAGTCTATGCCGCGACAAGAAACCTGATCGTCGAAGGACCACAAGAACCCACCTGTCACCCAGGTATAGGGAGGCCTGAGTGCTAGATCTAGCCATATCCCGAAATGTTCCCTTGCATTTCCGAATGGAAACAATAACAGATTTAAGCTCAGATCACGACCCCGTCCTGTTGCAGCTAGGCGATCAAGAACCGGTACAGCCAACGCAGATCACTAGGATTTCCTGGAAGAAATACGAAGCGCTGATCAAGGACAGGATACCTGCAGTGCCAGTGATAAACTACGCCCGTCAGATAGATACAATACAGAAAATCACGACAACCGTCCTGAGGTCACTGGAAGAAGCCAAGTTTACATTCACAAAAAACAAAAATAACTACAGCCTGCCCATAGACATAAGAGAACTTATCACGGACAAAAACAGGACAAGACGAAGATGGCAACGGACACAACACACTGAAGATAAACGGGAATTGAATGCCGCAGAAATGCGAGTCAAGACGGCCATTAAAGAACACAAAAGCGCACCATAGACAGAGAAAATGGAATCCCTCGACGTCAAAAACAAATCATACTGGAAGATGGTGAAGGCGTTCCGAAAGGAGCATACAAACGCGCTACCACTGCGAGGTAGGAATGGAATAGCGTGCACGGATGCAGAGAAGGCAGACGCATTCCCACAATGCATAGAAATACAATGCAGCCCCGTCTACGAGAACGCGGACCTCGCTCACATTCAAAATAGATCCGTCAAAGAGCGCCTGGCGGAAGAAGCTCAAGAGAACATTCGACACACCACCCCACAGGAGGTAAACGACATCCTGAAGAAGTTAAACATCAAGAAGGCACCGAGATGCCATTCCAAATCAAGTGCTGAAGTTCCTCCCACTAAGAGGCGTAGCGTATCTCACCGCAGTATATAATGCGATACTACCATCGCTGACCAAACCTCACCTCCTCCTATAGACCCATTTCCTCCTGTGCTGCCTCGAAAATGCTTTGAGCAGATTCTAGCCAGGCGACACAGGGACCACCTAGAATTCAACGACCTTCTTCCCAATATCCAATTCGGCTTCCGTCCCAACCGAACGTGTCACGACCCCTTGTTGAAGCTGCTTACAGCGATCACCAGGGCATTCAATCACAAGCAATGCAATCTGGCTGTGTTTCTGGACATTAAGCAAGCATTCGACAGGGTCTGGCACGCCGGACTCCTGCACAAGATCCGTAAACTCAATATACCCGACCCCTTCTCCAAACTCCTACTCTCGTAACTGACCAATCGGTCAGTTCGAGTCAAAGTAGGGAAAACCTTCTCCGATCCTTTTCAACCAACAGCAGTCGTACCGCAAGGTCTGCCTTAGCCCCGATCCTATACACCATCTTCGCATCCGATATTCCCGAAGTCATGCAACCCGGAGTAGTCGTTGCGCAATTTTCGGATGACACCGCCTTCTGGGCGGTTATTCGAAACGACCTCCCGCCTCATATCGAAAACCCTGCGGAACTTCTCCAACTGACTAACCAGTGGAGAGTCTCCGTCAATCCACCAAAACCCAAACTATCCTCTTCCGACATCCTAATTACACTGAGGATATATTCCCAAAGCTAGCCTTCAGAAATGTTTCCCTCACCCTAAATCAAGAAAGACTCCCACTCCAAGATGAAATAACCTACCTAGGAATCCTCTTTACTAGAACCCTCAATTGGCTCCCCGATGTTAAAAAACACTCAATAGGATTAGGAACCGCGCAAACCTACTGGGCGCCCTCCGGGTAGAATCAGAGGTTGCCACCCCAAACACTTCTACACACTTAAAACATACATCCGCCCTGTTATGGATTTCCGATCACCAATATACACCAATATAAACCCCAATCACCTTTCCTCTATCGCCTCCTGTGAACGCCGAATCCTCAGACGCATACACAGGTTACCTCTCAGGTACCCTAGCGACCTCACAACACAACACGCAAACATACCAACCATCACACACAGAATCCAAACACTACAGAAAAACTTTGCACATAAAAGAATCTTCGGCGACACTATCCCTACCAAAGAGATCCTTACCACACCTTACAACTACCGTTTTCCCCAATTCCCACGAAGAAAACCTAAATTAAAATTCAAACAACTCCCGATAGTTACATAACTCCTCGACGACCTTCCCGAAGAGATAGAAGATTCCCTGGACAACATCCCATATGCCCTCCGCATACCCCATCTATTCGGTGACGACCCAGCAAGAAAACGGACAACGAATCTAATAATCACACTAAGCACACTACACTCCACAACAATACACACATTTAAGCCAATTAATGCACTATTAAATATTAAATAAATAAACCTTTTTCTTTTTTACCAAAATAAGCACATCTTATGATTGTAAACTATACAATAACATTCCCGACCAGATGGCGAGAAGCGGACACGGTGATGATACCAAAACCGGGTAAAAACGTTACCCTACCCCAAAACTACAGACCCATCGGCCTACTGCCGACGATGGGCAAAGTTTTGGAGCGGATCATCAAGTCAGATTGCAAGAAGAAATAGATAAATTACAAATCCTACCGGACGAACAATTCGGATTCCGAACAAACCTCTCGACCACCCAACAAACCCTCGAGTTGTCAAACACGTCAATTGGAAAAGCACACCGGCGGAATGTTCCTAGACATCGCAAAGCGTTCGACAAAGGTGGCACCACGGACTCCTACACAAAATACTGGAGCAAGGAATATCGCTTATATACACCGAGTTGGAGAATATTTCTTCAACATCATTTAATGCAGAGGAACCCTCTGGAGACGAGCGTAATAAAATTGATATTATTAAAAGTATGTAAACAAATGTGCCATTAAATAACGTGGAGTTCAAACGTATTGGGTATAAATACCAAGGTAAATCCCGCCCAATTAAAGTATCTTTGAATAGTAGCAATGATGTTTTCACTATTCTCCGTGAAAAGAGGCGACTACTTCTTGGAAGTCCTGTAAAGATATACCAGGATCAAGCACCAATCAGCAGGAGCTCATTACATTAAATGAAAAATTATCCAAAGGTGAGACCGATCTTACTATTAGATACATTAGAGGTGCACCACAAATTTCAAAAACCAAAATTACGCACCAAGCGTGTAATAAATACTCAATTTAAACTTACCATTTAATTACAATAGTAATAACACGTAGCAATATTACTTTCAAAACGTTCAGGGTTTAAAGTCAAAAGTTTGAAATAATCAACAAATCTTGGGTGGCGCTGTCAAAACAGTATTAAACTAGCGAAGTAATTAACACTTCTGATGTAACTAATGCATTACCAAACATTGATATCGTTAGATGTAGATGTATGTTTAGTCCATATGCATCGTCCATTTTGTTTGTAATAAATATATCACCTGATATAGGTATTATTGTCAGATTTTCACACATGTATTGAATTGTTCGAACAGGTTTGCTATAATTATAAGGATTTATTAATAATCGGCGACTTTAGCGTTCCAAACTTTAATAACGTTTCTATACATGATAGTAAGTCGAGGGTATTGTACGAGTTTTTAAATATATTGTGTTTAACGCAATGCTTTGAAAATATTGTTTGATCTTGGGTGATACCGCATCATTTTTCCATATCTCTCATAAGAGACCAATGCATTTTTCAATATTTACATTTTAATATCTCCTGAACCACTCAACAGATTCGAATCTTCTTAGTGTCGTTTGAAAGAGAAATTTATAGTCTTTTGAAGGGTGTTTTTGTTGGAGCGTTTAGTTTTAAACAAATAAACTAGAGGGCGTTTCTCTGCAGCAATTACACATTACCTAAATTTTAATGAAAACTCCTTCGCGATATCCCCATCCGTTCTCGATTTACACAAGAAGTTACCTTGGGGAAAACAAATCACATATCCATGGTAACGGATATAATTTAAACTACGGTTCGATTTTCTCCCACTAAGTAACAATGTTAATACGTCGCGTCTTGTCTTCCTTCACACTTATTCCAAGCTTAGGACTGGTTTAAAACTTAGTTTTGAGACGTATTTAAAAGCCAACGGAACATCAGTAATAACAATAAAACAGAAGCACAAAAAATCACAAAGAAGTTTAGCTATAAATAGCTCACAAATTTTCAAAATGTCTTCTATCATTCTTCATGAATTTATTTAATCTAATTTCGGTAGAAAAGACCGCTGCTTCAATTTCGGCACTGGACCAACTTTTCTAATGGTATTTCGTATTGTTTCCAGCATATTTTCCCTGTTGGTTTCTCTTGGAAAATCAGCTCTTTCAGTCTACCCCATAGGTAGAAATCTAAACATGTAAGATCCAACGAACGCGACGGCCATGAAAATAGTCTTCCTCTTCCAATCACACGATTCGAATATTGCTAACAGAAATTCCGACGTACGTTTCGGTCATAATGTTCCGAACAACCATTAATCTGGAACCACATGTGCCTTCTTGTTTCCAAGGAGACGTCTTCTACAAGTGGTAGCAGAGAAACGTAACAAAAATTCCAAGAACCTCTCCCCATTAAGGGTTTGATCAAGAAATGTGGACCTATAATTTTTCCTTCCAGTATAACGCACCATACGTTTAAACTCCAGCGCTTTTGATGTTCTAATTGCCGCACCCAATTTGGGTTTTGCTCGGATCAATAATGCGTATTGTACAAATGCATCCCGCCCTGTGCTACTGAACGTGGATTCGTCAGTCCATGATATGCGTAACAGGAAATTTGGATTTTCCGAACCATATTTAGGGCCACTGACAATAGTTGAGTTTATGATCATAATCAGTATGATTTAATCTCTGAGGCAAAATAATGTGGTATAGATGCATATTATTGTTTTGAAGAATCTGCTGGTTGTTTTTGGAACTCGCCTGGTCAATCTTGAAAACACTTCTCGAGAAAAATGTCTTCTTTGTGGAAATTGGCATTGCATATTGTCGCAATTACAGCATTTTTAAAGCATTGGTAATAAATGCGCGACATATCATACTCTTCCGCGTTAGTAAATGGCATATTTTTCCCAAAATAAAAAATGGATTAAGAGATATTTACATATAAGAAACAGAAACTCTTAGAAGTAATTTTTGACAATTGTCAAATCAGTGATTTTTTCAAATTAGCGGTTACCATGGATATGCGATTTGTTTTCCCAGATAACGTAAATTGTTCCGATTGCGGTATTCAAATTTTAAACATTTTCTCGTATCATTCAAGAACGTATCGGGTTATCGCGAAAGGGTTTTCACTAAAATTTCAGTAATTTTACATCACGTAACAGTCTGTCTAATTACTTTACACATAGTATGTGGAATTATTCTTTTTATTAAAATTTCTATTGATAGTTGGTAAATCCATAGATTCAATTGCAATTTTTTGTTTATACTATATTGCATATTTTCCAAAGGTACAACTTTGATCGTGAAGAATTAGTCCTACCCTACTATTGAAAGTCCAGTTAAAATCATTTTGTTTTGTTTCGCAATGAAGTAATTATGGAAATTCCAAGGCAATATTTAACAACACCCTGTAGTGCACAATTGATAGTAATCAAAGATATTTCTAGGTCTTTCAATTGTATTTGTTTGATATAAATCTTAAGATGAAAAAAATATATCTGCTCAAGACTAGCAATAAACATAAAATATTGTACACTTCAGTTATGGATTGAAATGGTAGTTGATCTAAAAATGAATGTAACTAAAACACAAACTAATGTGATCGAAAGATATTTAAGGAATAGTGTAAACATGTAATCGCCTCGCAGTCTCTCACCTTCAGCACCTAATTATTTAAAAGATTCGACTGTAGGTAAAGAGTAGTTATATTATTTTTAATGCAACTTGCCAAAACAGCATTGTTTTGCACAATCTGCCTAGTTTTCACAGTTTACTTAATGCATCCTTGAAACAGAATGACGAATTTATTGCAAGTGAAGTCTCATTTCAAAAATACATTTTCAAATTCATACCCAATTGCCAGATATTAATCTGGTAGGTTAAAATCATACAAAATTTATATGTTTCAATAACACGGTATGGTTATCATCGGTAGTAATGACAGAATTTTGTTTGTTTTAGTGTCCTACCACACATCCAGTGTTCCAAACTTTTAATATCATGACTATTAACTATTTCTATTAGCATGAAATTTATTTATTTGAAATTAAAAAAAGAAAGTTTCGCTTTCATAAAAACTTTATTGGCTTTATTACAAAAGTTTCGGTCAAAAAAACTTACGTATTTTCATTACAAAGTGAAGTAAACAAAATATCATCATTATGTTAATACTTTTGTTATAAAACATACGTCAATTTTTTCGAGGTGTCTTAGATGCTCTTTCTTTAATGTTAACATCCGGAGCAATAGCATTAAGTAGTGGTTGTTTACAAAAGCTACCAAACAATGTCGTTAATAAGGCAACTCCATAACCTGTTGCCCTTTCTCCCTAAAAAATAGATACATTAACTCATAATTCCTCATTAAATTTTTATTACGTTATAAACAGGTGACGCCATATCAACATGAATCCATACACCTGGATAATCAAAACCTAAATGTGCTCCAATAAATAATCCAGCACAACTAGTCTGGGCATTACTTCGATCTGCGACAGAATTTTTCATATCCGCAACAGCAGAAGCGAATTCTGAAAAATGTAATTCAGGACAATAAGGAACGGGAAAGACTAAATCTCCAGAAGTTTGACCCGCTTGAACACAAATTTCTTCCCAATCTCCATTATTGCATAAAATTGCACCGTGATACTTTCCAGTAGCGACTCCCTATGAATGTACAAAATTATAAGTGTTAAGGTGAGTGTGGAAGGAACCTGTGCTCCGGTTAATGTAGCCATGTCAAGAATTATGTTAGCTTTCAAATCACGCTGAGCGTATACTACACCGTCAGCTAGAACTAAACGTCCTTCCGCATCAGTATTATTGATTTCGACAGTTCGACCAGAATATAAAGTGTGAATGTCATCTGGTCTAAAAATATGTGTGTAATGTTGGGTAAATTTGTGTAAGTGTTACCTTGTTGATAAAGGCCCAACGGCATTTTCAGCAAGACAGAATACGGCATGAAGATTTTCAGTAAAATTTGATTTTACGGCAGCATAAAAGGCACCAAGAATTGCAGCCGCTCCTCCACAATCTCTCTTCATTCCAGGCATTGCAGTCTAAATCAAATAATTAAATAGTATAATTAAAACTGTGTGATTATTTACCTTTCCTTTAATGCTTAAACCACCTGTATCGTAAACTATCCCTTTTCCAACCCACGCAATTGTTGTTGTAGCTCCAGGTGGTGTATAACTTAAAACAACTAAAGCTGGAGGTACATGTGCCGCTTTTCCCACACCATATATACCTCCAAAACCTTTTTTCGATAAGTCTTCACCCTGAATAATTGTGGGCAATATATTAAGAGCTTTACCAATACAGTTGACTTCCTACAAAAAGATCACAACATAAAAAGGAATTAATGGAGGATTGAGAACGAACCTGTATAAAGTAATTAACGTTCATCTCATTACAGGGGGTATCTACGATTCGTGCAGTCAATCGAATACCATATGCTGCATATTCTAAAGCTTTTAATTCATCTTGACTAATCTCAGACATTTCTACATGCTCTTCAATTTCTTTAAATACAAATACTAGTGTATTTTTCTTATATTTTTTATACATACCTTTACCATTGGATGAAGACACAATTACAAATTCGACAGATACAGTTACATTTTCATTATTTACGAATGGAGTTTTTTTACTGTATAAAGGGAAAGCTCTTGCTACTGCGCAGCCACTGGCAAATACATCAGATCTTTCGCATACAATCTGCAGAAATATAACAATTTTAAAATATACACAGAAAATTGTTTCACGGAATTAAAGAATTGTTTGAATTAAATGGGCGTCATGTAATTTATTACATTTCACATGATTTCTCAAAAACTACACTTTTAAAATGAATCTTTCTATTGTTCAAGGAATTTACTGGGTCATCCAAATTGATTGAAGTGGTCCGCTTACTTCAAAAAAGCTATTCTCCGCTTATCTCATTGAGTGATCCCACTATTTCCAGTGCTGTACATACGGGTATTACTGATTGGGTGGGATATTCAAAAGTTGATGATATATCAACAATAAATATAGCAAAATTTTAAATGACATAAATAGGATGTGGGAGTCAGACGTCATTTGCAATCAGCTGACTGCAATGAGGGTAAACAAACCATAGATGCTTAAGTATTTTACATCGGTTCGTTGATTCTTATTCTTACCTGAAATATTCAACTTATTGACTTAAATATGTGCGATAAAAGCAACTATATTACAACACCCTGGAACCAGAAGTTGAAAAACGCCATTTAGAGAAAATAAAACTTGTCAATAATGTTGACCCATACCTTATAAATATAAGTAGTTGTAGTTCTGAAATCACAAACTTTCCAAAGGTTTCCCAGCTTGATATTGTTAACTATTTAGTTTTTACTAAAAGTGCCTATACACAAAGTGAATTTCGAGCTTACAAAAGTTTGGATGCTCACAAATTGTTTCAGTGTAAATGGGTAAAGGTACTCTGTGTGAAGAAAATATCAGGAGTGACCAGAACCCTGGTACTGTTAAAGATAAAGACTAAAATTTTAAATTAAGTTATTATTATGTATTTTACAGATCAACGAATTTATTCTTGAGCGAAAATTTGCAGAAATCATTGACACAGTTAATTGAAATTGGACAAACAATACACATAAGTGAAATATGTCATATTATTGAAGAACTGACAAGAGGACAATCAAGGAGTAAAAAATGGTTTTTAAATTGCAAGGGACGAATAACTGCTTCAAAATTCAAAGCAGTATGCAAAACCTTCCATCAATTTATTAAAAGGAATCTGTTATCCTCGAACTGTAACTCTTAGTCCAAAACCAACAGCTTATGGATGTAAACATGAAGCAGAAGCCGTATATTGCTTCTTACAGGAAGTACATGATGACGGTACATGTAAATATAGAGTAACAAATGTTGGTTTGGTCGGAGAACTTGATGCTTTAAAAAATGCTTGCTTAAAACATGTACAATTAGAAGGAGGAGTGCAAGGAATTAACCTAGATCACAAACATGCTTACTATAACCAGGTGCAAATGCAAATGGCTGTTAGTAACAGACAGTATTGTGACTTTGTAGTTTGGAGCAAACACTCATTCTTCATTGAACCAGTATATTTCAATTAACAATTCTGGATAACGGAGAGCCAAATTGCTTTTTTAAAGCAGTGATGCCCGAATTATTGGACAAATATTTTACTACTGCAAAAGAACAGATTGCAGAGGTTACAACTGCTCCTGAAATTCATCATTCTGCTATTTTGCCATCTTATCCATCTGCTTGTGATATTTTGTATAAGTGAAAAAAACCAAATGATGAGTTAATATTTTGTAGAAATATATATTGCTCAGTAAAATGGTATCACTTAAAATGTATTTGGATGAAGAGGTTGCCCACAAATAAATGGTTTTGTGAAAACTGCTGTAGAATTTAACATCTAACAGTAAATTCACAGTTCTCATCATTGTAGCGAAATGTTAGATGTGTTTTCAGTTATTTTTATTCATGTTTTTTTATTTTAGAGTACTTGTAAATTGTGTAGAATTTAAAAAACTTCCATGTTATTCGAACATAGCCATCATTATAGAAAATACATTAATTAATACACTGAGTTATAACTTCCCACACAGCTACATTTTAAAATATGTTGGTAAAAGTATGACACCAAGTTGTGTGCACCATGAGCATTATTAGGGTATAATGTTTCTCGTGCTTATAATGCTCTTCATACATAAATATGAATGATAAAACTTGCCGCATTACTACTGCTTTATAGGAGTTTGCTAAAATGGAATTAAAAATTCATTTTAATTCATTTTATTTACAGTAGTAGGTATCTTAAAGGCTACATCATGTACCAGTGTCATATACATATATATATATATATATATATATATATATATATATATATATATATATATATATATATAAGTAGAATTTTAAGGAGAATATTTTATTTTGAGTGAACATTACGGTTTCCTGTTGGGCCATTATGAGATCTAGTTCATGACGTTTTCCTGCTACAAATGTATCTAAGTCATTTCACCCAATATTGACGTTTTTGGAGTTGTGGCGAATGGCCTTTTACAGAATTAAATAAGAACCCCACCCACACCACTGAGCTATTGGTCTGTAACAGTTATCAATAGTAACAGATCTACATCCACTCGCGAAGTTTCGCATAATTTAGATTTGCCACAAACAAGTCTGAGAACTTTAAAAATGAAAAATTCAAACCACATAGAATACAATTAAGCCAGCAGTGGCGTCAAGGAGACGACTTGATGAGACTAGAATTTTGTAACTAACTTCAAGGAAAAGTGAACGAGGACCTTAAGTAAAATGATCTGGACGGGCGAGTGCAGTTTTCAAGTAATGGCATGTTCAGTGAAAATAATGAACATTACTGCTTTAAAAACCCACATATTGTAAAAGAGTGCAAAATTCAAGGAAGATTTTCTATAAATATATGGGTTGGTATGTGGCACAACAGACTTCTGGAACCTCATATTATTGAAGGAAAGTTAAGTGCTCAGAAATATCTCGAGTTTTGAAATAATCAGTTATATGCTTATCTAGAAAACTTTCCTCAATATATTAAGAGAATTATGGTGGCAGGGCGCCACCTGATACCAACGGACCTATAACAGAATAATTAAATATAGTTTTTCCGAACCAATAAACAAATGGATAAGGAATCAGAGCACTATGCAATCGCCTGCAAGAAACCCTGACCTAAGTCCGCTCAATTATTTCCGTTGGGGCAACGTAAAAATAAGCCGTAAAGAACATTCTGATAATAAAAGATGAGTTTATAAGGAAGGACAATACAAAGAGCAATATGTAATTTGCGAAAGAGAAGTAAATTATGTATTAATAAAACGGTTTGGTGTCAGTTGTTTGCCTAAATTAAATGGTAACTTTGTTGTAATTTTAAAACGGTACCAAATGTAATAGCTATATCACTAGCTATTTTGGACTCTAATTGCCCATATAACAGCCTTCCTAGCAGTATTATATATATATATATATATATATATATATATATATATATATATATATATATATATACTTCCATAAAATTGCAACACCTAGAATTTATTGAAATTTTCGTCAACGACGCCTTTCATTACAACAAACAAACGATTAAAATTTGAATAAAATCTAGCTAGTAGTTTTTTTTGTATTTTTCTTTGCACTCAGTAACAATAAATTTGAAGAAATAAACCAATCAGTGTGTAATTAACTGTCTATTTTGCAAATTGTTTGTTCACAATTTCGTTCTGAACTTGAGAACAATGCCAAGAGTACGTCAACATCAATATTTTCCCAATTGACTGATTTTGAACGTAGCCGTCATATTGGCATGAGAGAGGCCGTACTTTCGCTAAGAGAAATTGCTCGTCGTGTAAACCGAAATGTTACAACGGTATTGAGACGTTGGTCCAAATGGTCCGAGGAAGGGTGCAAAACGTCGCCCTGGATCTGGACGTCCCGCAGGACTACAGATCGCGAAGAACGTCGCTTAAGACTTTTGACCACAAGAGACAGATTTTCAACTCGATCGATTGCAAATGATTGGATGAGAGGTGTAGGACCCATAATGTCAAATGTCATCTGCTTATCGCCGGATAAGCTCTTACGGGCTGCGTTCATATCGTCAATTTTATGTCCTCCTCTTACACCACTTCACCGTCTACGCAGGCTAGAATGGAGCAACGAAAGAGCGAATTGGGCGCAAGAATGGCATCGAATTGTTAGTCACGAGTCCCGATTTTGCTAGTGGGCTTGTGGGTCGTAGGAGGGTCAGACGGATGCGTGGAGAACGTAAAATCCAACATTTTGTGGAACGCAACACAGCCCTGTTGTTGTGGGGTCCAATATGTTACGGTAGCAGATCACCCTTGGTCTTCATTGATGGCAACTTAAACGCCACTGGTTATATTGCCAATGTGCTAGAACCCGTTGCGCTTCCATATCTTCAGGGCTGGAAAATCCCATTTTACAATAGGATAATGCGTGCCCTCATACGGCAAGGGCTACAATACGTTTTTTGGAAGAAGCTAACATTGCCGTCCTCCCATGGCCTGCTCGGTCGCCTGATTTGTCGCCCATTGAACATGTACGGGACGAGGTCGGTAAGCGACTGGGTAATTTACCACACCCTCCAGATAACTTACATAGATCACTTGATTGATAGCATGCCACGCCGTCTAAATGAGTGCATTACAAATCGTGGCGGAGCAACTCATTATTGAAGAAAACATTTTTACTTTTTTTTCTTTTGTTTTCAAATTTTAATCGTTTATTTATTCTAATGAAAGACATCGTTGACGAAAATTTCAATAAAATCATTCAATAAATTCTAGGTGTTGCAATTTTTATGGAAGTCAGTATATACAGGGTGAGGCATCTAAGCTCCGTCGGTTTGTATACGAAAAATGATAAAATTATCGTGTAGGTTCATTAGGAGCACGTTTTAAAACTATTTTCAAATATGCTGGGTGGTCCATAAAAATTTTACGCATCAAAGTTATGAAAATTAAAATGGAACATCCTACATATGGCGGCATATATCGATTTTGTGGACTAAATAAAGGTCACTTACTGTTATAGTCCCCATACCTAACTCCACCTGTTGCCGAGATATTTCATTATTTGTGAGAATGTAGATCGAAATTCAAAATAACTTTCTGTTTTACGTACTCCAGGATTTTTTTTCAAATGTTTTTCATTGTTTACTGAAAGCTTAAAACTTTAAAATCCACCGAAGTTATTATCACAAATTTATACTGGGTGTATAAAAACTCAGTTACTATTTTGACCAACATTAAAGCCAATTAACTTCCTTATTTTAAATGGAACACCCCGTATTTATCACCATATTTTTATTCTAATTTTAATTCTCTACAAAACTGTATTAGGGTTCCCTATACCTATCTCTTACAGATTTTTTATAATTTAGGATTTTCTATTCCAATTATAATTTCATGCAATTTGTTCTTGAAAAGCAGGCTTTGACGGTCTTACTGTCACACAAAATAAACGAATTTATTGAAGTCATAGTCCGTGTTAAAGTTAAATCATTTTAGCTAATCAACTTTGAGAATAAGTTTTATTAGGTGGGTACCTACTATTTAAAATGGCTTGCTATTCTCGAATTGAAAAGTGCGACATGATCTTAGTAATTGGGAAATGCAATGATAATTGATTGCTAGCATCTTGGGTTTATGCACAAATGTATCCTGATAGGCGTCATCCCGACAATGTTTTTGTTATTTACCCAGTTATTAACGTCTTTCAGTCATTGTTAAGCTGTGTTTGTTCAATAAAACAATGTTTTTGCTATTTACCCAGTTATTAACGTCTTTCAGTCATTGTTAAGCTGTGTTTGTGCAATAAAACAATGTTTTGTTATTTACCCAGTTATTAGCGTCTTTCAGTCATTGTTAAGCTGTGTTTGTTCAATAAAACAATGTTTTGTTATTTACCCAGTTATTAACGTCTTTCAGTCATTGTTAAGCTGTGTTTGTTCAATAAAACAATGTTTTTGTTATTTACCCAGTTATTAACGTCTTTCAGTCATTGTTAAGCTGTGTTTGTTCAATAAAACAATGTTTTTGTTATTTACCCAGTTATTAACGTCTTTCAGTCTATGTTAAGCTGTGTTTGTTCAATAAAACAATGTTTTGTTATTTACCCAGTTATTAACGTCTTTCAGTCATTGTTAAGCTGTGTTTGTTCAATAAAACAATGTTTTGTTATTTACCCAGTTATTAACGTCTTTCAGTCATTGTTAAGCTGTGTTTGTTCAATAAAACAATGTTTTGCTGTTTACCCAGTTATTAAGGTCTTTCAGTCATTGTTAAGGAAAGCCTAGTCAAACGGTTGGATCATCTCGAGCAATAAAAGCTTTTCATCAAAACCTGCTCATAAAAAATCGAGTAAAAAATGACAAAAATTAATGATTAAATTAGAAAATCCTAAATTACAAAAAATCTGTAAGAGATAGGTACCGGAAACCCTAATACAGTTTTGTATTAGATTAAATTAGAATAAACATATAGTACGTGTTCCATTTAAAATAAGGAAGTTAATTGGCTTTAATGTTGGTCAACATAGTAACTGAGTTTTATACACCCAGTATAAATTTTGATGATAACTTCAGTGGATTTTAAAGTTTGATGCTTTCAGTAAACAATGAAAAACATTTGAAAAAAAATCCTGGAGTACGTAAAACAGAATGTTCTTTCGAATTTCGATCTACATTCTCACAAATAATGAAATATCTCGGCAACAGGTGGAGTTAGGTATAGGGACTATAACAGTAAGTGACCTTTATTTAGTCCACAGAATCGAAATATGCCATCATATATAGGGTGTTCCATTTAAATTTTCATAACTTTGATGCGTAAAATTTTTATGGACCACCCTGCATATTCGAAAATAATTTTAAAACGTGCTCCTAATGAACCTATACGATAATTAAAAAAAAGATTTCTAAAATATTTTACCATTTTTCGTATACAAACCGACGAAGCTTAGATGCCTCACCCTGTATAGGACAGCAAAAATAGCAATTTTTATTTCTTGGTTGTAATTCAAAAATGTATTTTATTTAATTTTATATTGCTTTGCCATCTTTTAGGAGCAAGATTGTACCTTCACTTTTATAAGAAATTGGTAATTATAAACAGAAAAATAATTTTCAAGAAAGGTTGTTTTTCCTTCGCTCGTCACGCATTTAGTTTCCCTTAGCTTTTTTGAAAATTCAATAAATTATGTAACTTTTCTGTTCAGAATTCATAAATAGAAAGATTGTTTGCTAAAACTGCACAATTTTTCAAAGGTTGATCTTATCATAAACAGGACTAAACAAGTACATAATATGATGTCATATTTATAGGACACTGGTCCAATTCGTATACGTTTATACCTTGAATTTACACGTCCAGGCTAGATGATTCTTGAAGAGATTGTTGGTATATAAATTAGAGGCTATGTTCCCTTATTCATTCAGTGCATTTATTGTGGTGTAAAAAATGGCAAGAAAGCGGTTTTTAAGTGTTAAAGATATTAAAGCGTTATTCGAAGATGAGAAATATGACGAAAATGTGGATAGTGTAAGTATAGCTGTTGTGCCACCGAATCCGGACGTTTTAAGTGATTGTGATGAAGGCGACGAAGACATAACAGGTGAAAATGAAATCAATGATATTCCTGGAAATATGGACATTCAATTACAAAGAGCTAAAGTGTCTAATCGTGATGATAATCCTGATACGCAATGTACTCGTAAGAAACCCGATAAAAGCTCTTCAACAAGTACGGGTAAAAAGAAATTAACTAATATTACTTCGCGTTGGCATAAATCTCACCAATCTTATACAAACACAATAAGAGAGTCACAGTCTGAAAATCATTAAAATTATTAGTGCTGAAATACATGGTTTTTTATCTCCTGCAGAATTGTTTGAAATTTTTTTCTCCGACGACGTTTATAATTTATTGCAAGAAGAAACGGAAAGATATGCTAAATCTGTAAAAAAATTTACTGATTTTACTGTGACTGTTTAGAAATTAAAAACGTTTATTGGATTTTTAATATTTTCTGGTTACCATATTTTACCTTCTGAAAAGCTATATTGGAGTACAGATGAAGACACCAGAATACAACTTGTAACGGATGTAACGTCTCGAAATAGATACTTGTAATTTTCACTGTTGTAATAACGAGGAAATTGATTTGACTGATAGGTAAATAAAATAACGTATAATAACAATGTCAGAATTCTAACATTATGTGTTTCATTGTAAGTGCAATAAAGTTCATCCACTAATAAATAAAATAAACCAAGCATTTCAACAATGGGGTACATTTTCTACTTATTTATCAATTGATGAAATGATTGTGAAATACTATGGGCACAATCGAATGAAGCAATTTATACAAGCAAAACCAATTCGATTTGGATATAAATTATGGGCGGTATGTAGTTCAGATGGATATTGCTACAAAGTTTCTGTTTATACTGGCAAAGATAAAAACGCAACTCCGGGTTAACTGCAAAGTTCGCAAGTTATTACAGATATTTTAGTAATCGTTGAAAATCCTAATGACCATTTGGCATATTTTGATAACTTTTTTACAAACCGTGACATACTGATTCATCTAAAATCAATTGGATTTCGTGCAATAGGTATATACTGCAATAATCTATACTTTTCTTATCGTACTTGTTACAGGAACAATGCGTGAAAACAGAACAGATAAATGCCCACTTTTAAATTCAAAAGAACTTTCAAAGAAAGAGTGTGACACATTTGATTATCGATTTGACAAAAATGGTGAAATTTGAATCTTAAAATGGAACGATAACAAATGTGTTACAATTGGTACAAATTTTGACACCATTGAACCACTAGGTAATGCTTCAAGGTGGTGTAAATCTAAACAACAAAAAATTCATGCCCCCCAACCTAATGTTATGAAAATGTACAATCAATATATGGGAGGTGTTGATCATGATGACTGGACAGTTAGCAAATATGCTATTAGGATTAGAGGCAAAAAATGGTACTGATCGTTAATTACAAGAATGATCGACATATCCATAAGAAATGAATGAATTTTGTACAGAAAAAGTCACGGACCAGATTCTTTATCTTGTTTAGATCTCCGAAGAAGTGCTGCCTCATTTTATTTAAAACAAGGCCATTCTAGCCATCGGAAACACAACGTGCACGGTGTAGTGCCTGATGTTCGCTATGATGGAAACAGCCATTGGATAAGACGGACGGAAAAACAGCGTAGATGCCAATTTCCAAATTGTCAGAAAAAACCTTTGACTTTTTGTTCAAAATGCGATGTGTGTAGAATGTTTTGAACCCTACCATAAATAAAAATAATTTTTGTTTCATGAGTGAAAAATTCACGGACCAGCTTCTTTATCTTGTTTAGATATCCAAGAAGTGCTGCCTCATTTTATTTAAAACAAGGCCATTCTAGCCATCGGAAACACAACGTGCATGGTGTATTGCCTGATGTTGGTATGATGGAAACAGCCATTGGATAAGACAGAGGAAAAACAGCATAGATGCCAATTTCAAATTGCCAGAATACATTTTTTTTTTAACAATATGACCATAGCGGAGTTACAAACCCTACAATCAATCTGGATCACTTTGTATAAGAAACATAAATACGCATTTCCCTTCATTAAAACGAACATCCAAAAGTTCGTTTTGCACATTATCAACAATTTGATTATCAAAGAATAATATAGAACCTTTGTTTTCTCTGGCCCAGTGCAATGTACACCTTTTTATTTTTCCTGATATCAAAAGTACCTTTTGAAGGCGATAGGAATACTTCACGAGTTTTATGTTTCTGCACATTTGTCGATAGAGAAATGACACAAACGCTCACTATTTCGTTTATTATTCATGTCTATACAATAATATTTGGCTTATTGCCTCCTTTGTTGGGAATTCAGAAAAGAAATGCTGAGAATTGTTCACTTACTTATTATTCCATTACTTACTACCTGTTTCAAGCTTTACAGGCTCTCCTCTTCAAGGAATAAGAACCTTTTCCTTTTTCTCTTTAAAGCTTGTGGCGTCCATTTCGGTTCTTTCCTCTCTAACCAAATTCTCACTCCAACTATATTATCCATACCTGAAACAACCATGAAATCCGAATGCTCTGCGGTCTTCCGACCGTTCGATTGAGTTTTGCCGAGCTCACTTATTCCTCTTATTTTGTGCAGGGTGGTGGTTAGACACGTGGCACCCTTTTGTCACAAATTCATTAATAACAACGGTTAATGAATCACAAATAATTTAACGGATATTTCATCAAATCCACTAGACTTTTTATTTTTAGTGAAAAATAATATCGTTAACCTCATTTGGTGTGACCGCTATAAAGAACATTGACTTTACTAAGGATACTGTACTCACAGTACAGTCAGAAGAAGAACCTTTTTGAAAATTTGAATTTATCAAGTCTTTTACAACAGTTCCGAAATAGTGTCCAAACATGTTTGCAATTTCTATTGGGTTTTTGATTAATTTGTAGTCTTTTTTTTAAAGTTATTTGTTTTTGATTCTCAACAATAGTCCCTTTTATTAAGCCCCACATTGTTTTCCCAATATTTTTTGATCTTTGTAAAATTTCCAAAGTCTGGTTTTGTTTTTCTATATTTACCAATTTATTGATTTCCTTTTTAATCGTTTACACTGTTCATTCAAGACATCGTTATTTGATTGTTTTGATAAAAATTTAATCCTTTTAGAATTCAAGTTATTTACCGTATCCATTTTGAAACGATATTTAATGTTTTGTAGGAAGTGACACTGTGGTTTTGAACGTCTTTGGAAATACAGTGTTGAAAGAGAATAAAAATTATACTAAAACTCCTTAAATTTATCACAGCTGTAAGAAAGTTGGTCACGACTAAACAAGTATCCAAATTGAAATATTGCTGATTGGGTAAATTTTCGAATTAACAGATTTTTTTCTTTGGTTTGGATTCTGCCTCCTCCTGTGACCATCCTAATATTTGAGCATTATGGTCAGAAAATCCAATATTCGCGTTAATAAATGTGTGTACACGGATTACATTGGTGCTGGTAATTATATAATCAATGACACTACTGCATAATTTATTACCATATGCTGCTATTCTGGTAGGACCATTAAGTTACATTTTTAATTAGAGTAAATTAATAATATCACACAGATTTTCATATTCTCTTGACGTTTGCAAAGCGTTGATATTAAAGTCACCCACAACAATTATGGCTTCATAATAACTGACCAACAAATGCATTAGTTGAGATAGTTGTGATAAGAAAACGTTTAAATCTCCATTAGGGAAACGATATACACAAACAATACGTGACTTACCAGAAGAGACAGCAGAGCATTCAAAGTGGAATTCTATTGATAAATTACAAATGTTCTCCATCTTCCTGAAATTGACAGCTATACATTAACCTTTTACGTGGTTACGCAGTAATTTATTACTCAACAAACCCTCTAAAAAGTAAAAAACTCCATAAACTAAAATAGACCTGATGATTATCAAGTGGCTCCGGTTGGAAGCTATGATGCAACAGACACATACACAGATACACATGTTAAACTTACAACGCCCCTCTTTTTTCGTCGGAAGTTAAAAACTGTTCATCAAACCTCCAAAAATTTGGAGTGTTGCTCTAAAACAATAATAGTCAAGTGTCAATTTTGGCTTATTCTAACTAACTGAACTCTAAAGAGCCATTCCATTGGTTTAGAACTTTTACAAATGAAGCCACCCAGTTTCTTTTAAAATAAATTTTGTTTCAAAACCAAACCTAATTTATAAGCCCTACTCGAACACAAAAAGGAAAAAATAATCTTTCGTCTTTGTTTATTCTAATCAACTAAACTGTAAAAAACTAAACTCGTATAGTACATTTCATTGATTTAGAACTCTCAAATAAACACAATTAAATTCCCAACTTTAAGCAAAAATCTTTCAAAACCAAACCTAAATTTTAAGTCCGGCTCATACTTGTACACAGAAAAAAACCGTAAGCCTTAAACATTTATTTTAATCAACTAAGGAGCTAATCATACAGTCCATTCCATTCGTTTAGAAGAAATATACACAAATCAAGGCTATTGGCATGTTAAAAAATTCTTATTTATTTCCTCATGTTTGTAAAATTATCAAGAGCCATTCCATTGCTTTAGAACTTTAACAAATAAACAAAGGTTTTTAGATACTTCATCCAATCTCTTTTAAAAATTAAATTTTTTTCCAAACCGAACCAAAATTTTGTGCCCTGCTCTAACACAAAAAGGAAACCATAACCATAAGCCTTTGTCTTTGTTTTTCTAATCAACTAAAATCTAAAGAGCTAAACTCATATAGCCCATTCCATTTGTTTAAAACTCTTAACACATAAACATAAATTATGGGCAATGACACATTAAAAAATTTTGATTTCCTGCATCCCGTTTCTAAATTTAAGATTAAAATTCTTTATCAACCAAACGTAAAGCTTGTGTCTTGTTCTAACACAGAAAGAATAACATGTCTTTGTGAAATCAAAGGCAGCCACATGTTAAACAAGGTGAATGCTAGTGCATTACACGACTTTCTTGTAAAATACTAAAAAATATATCGGGTATTTTTATATCTTCAAAATATTCAGCTGTTTTAGAAATATTTAAAAAAACTGACCCTAATAACCCCTCCCTCTCCGGGACATCCAGACATCATGGCCGATCTTGACGGAACATGGCTAAAAGTTGTAAAATGATATAATAAGTCGATCTAACGATATTGAAAAAAGTTGATTGCATAACCTTCCATTCCTACATACAGGGTGCGGCATTAATGCGTCGAAGTACGATATATCCGTTACTAAAGGAGATATCAAAAATTATTTACAAAATTTATAGGCAACTTCAAATTTCACATTATAAAATTATTTTCGTATTGGGTGTTACATATTGCTTATTTTAAATTTAGATTAAGCTCATCTCCCCCATACTTCCAATATAGGTTTTCATTACGTTATACAGGGTATTTCAAAAGTTATGGTCAATTGTACACGAAAATCATTCTCACTTCAGCATCCTGTATACCCTAAAAAGAACAACCTAACAATAATTTTTTCCAGGCATAACTTTTTGACATGGGTACAGTCGAGAATTTGAAGATCGACTGCAATGCTGTATTGATGTTTTCGGTGGACATTTTGAACATTTATTATGAAATTAATTAATTTTATAAGAATTTTGTCTTAATAACCGATGTTTTTTGAATTATTTATAATAATTTGTCACACTTCTATTCGTTCACGGCTAACTTGTTATAATAGAAATTTAAAAAAAAATCTCTTTCTGTTATTAAATTGAAAATATGTGCTTAATAAAAATGAAAGAACATAATGTGTATTTTTACTTTTTAGAATAAAATACAGAGTGATTCATTTGAAAAAATTGACAAAATCATGTGTTCGAGTTTTGGCTCACTCTATATTCAATTGGTGCAATAATAAACAAATCGCACTTTCTCGTAACACTGTACCAATGTCAAAAAGTTATGCCTGGAAAAAATTATTGTTAGATTGTTCTATCCAGGGTATACAGAACGTTGAAATGAGAATGATTTTCGTGTACAATTGACCATAACGTAATACCCTGTATAACGTAATGAAACCCTATATTGGAAGTATGGGGTAGATGAACTTAATCTAAATTTGAAATAATATATAGGGTGTCCCATTTAAAAAAAGTATGTTTGATTCTCCCTGCTAATATGAAACACCCTGTAAATATGAAAATAATTTTATAATGTGAAGTTTGAAGTTGCCTATAATTTTTGTAAATAACTTTTTTTGATATCTCCTTTAATAACGGATATATCGTACTTCGACGCACTACTGCCGCACCTTGTATGTATCTGTAGGTTGAAAGTTAAAAATAGATATCTCGCTTATCTTTCAAGATAACTATGGACTGTTTCATATGTATGGTATGTTATACCAGCAGTACTAGAATGTTTTCAATTTCCGGAAAACCGGAAGTAGTGTTTTCATCAGGATAATATCATTTCATTAGCGCAAATAAACAAAGTCCTAAGTTTGTACCCAAAATAGTTAGAAAGTTGTAACAATATCAATCTAGTAACTTTAGAAGAAGCAGGTTAGTTGCATTCATAAGAGTGGCTGGTTGGCTAGAAAATTAAAATACAAAACAAAAATGCTTAGAGAATTTTGAAACTTATACCATAATTTATTACATAAAGAAATCTCTTTAAAGAACCTTTATTTAACTACACATATCTATTACCAATTCTTTTATATCTTGAACGGTATTGGAAATATATATTTCTACAAAAAAAATGTATATGTGACTGTAACTTAATCAATATTCAATTTTGAAAGTTTTAAAAAATTGCGTTTCATCTGAGGTATTTTGATGAGCTGAATTTCAATCTTCTATGTTAAAATTTGAAAATTTCCCCCAAAATAGCACCCTTATTTTCACCCCCAGTATACCTATTGCGTTTAAAAGCTTATTTGTCGACATAATTGTCTCATAGGCCTTCATTCCAAATTTCATCAAAATCTTCTGTATAGTTTCGGCTGGCGAGTGACCACAGACACAAACACACAGACATTTTGAAAAATTTCTTTTTTCTGGTTCAGGGAGAGGTAAAACAGTAAAATAACGCAACTTATTTTTATTCGATATTTTTTTGGGTGGGGAGTGACCACACACAAACACACAGATGTTTGAAAAATTTCCTAAAAAATTTTTTTTCTGGTTCAGGGAGTCGTAAAACATCAAACGCAACTTATTTTTTTCCATATTTTTTCAACTGCTATACTTTCTTGTTTAGCAAGAAAGTAAAAATTCTCATTTTCTCGTTCAGTTTTTGAAATTATTAAGCAAAAATCTTTCTCAAATTGAACCTAAATTTTGAGATAGTAACAGTACTAAGTGGAGTAAAGGTTGTTTATTGCAATCAACTAATCTCTAACGAGCTGAACTCATATAGTCCATTCCACTGGTTTAGCAAGGTCAAAACTAAATCTGAATATAAAGAAGCAAACATAACTGTTCCTCCTTGTTGGTTGTAACTCATGCACCTCATTCCATTGTCACAGAATCCTAATGGACTGAAGAATCTAATATTATTTAGAACTTTAACAGATTAAAGAGAAACACATTGTCTAAACAAACACAGGGATTTGAATGAGTTAAGAGTGAGACTTTTGTTTCTGATAAGAAAAAGATGGAACATATACAGAAATATTTGCAGAAACAATCACCGTGGAATTGTCCATATATGATCAATTAATTTTTGTCATGACAAAAAATTATTCAAAATTGATTAAAAATAAAATAATTACTCTAAGGATGAGAAGATCAAATAATAAAATGGGTTTATGGCAACAAACTCGACCAGATAAAAACAAACATTCTTTTTAAATTTTAAAAATCAGGCAATTCTGTAAATTTCGTTAACTGACATAATTAAAAGCCTGAAGAATATAGTTGTGTAAGTCAGAAATGCAATCGAACGTAAATAAATCCAGATTCGATTGCTGCTACGAATATTATGGTATTATGTTCCATCTTAATGTTAATATGTACCTGAAACTTACCTCACTCTAACTTAGTAAAATTCCTATGCTGTTTTTTTTAAACACTCGGACACATTCAAATTTTAAATGCAATCTGTTGATAAATAATCATTGTTCAAAAATTTGATTGTTGTAATCGTAATCATACATCATCAATAACAAATTCTACTTGAATTAAATTACTGATAAATTTATGTAATAACATAGTATGAATTAGGTCTAATTGCAACAAATACTTCACTAAAAAAAATGCAAGTTTCATTTTAATAAAAAATGCCTTTATCATTGTTTATTTTAATCGTGCTGAAGTGACGTTCACTTGTATGACACTGAATATAAAGCTCAAGGTATAATCCAAGAGCCTAAAAATGATAGAATGCAAATTAGGATGAATTAATATCTTTTACAAGGTAAATTCTACATTTGGTATCTATCCCACCCACACATTTACCCAGAAATACTTACTACTATACTTTCATTAACTCCGACGCTACAATTTTGTACCAAACGTGTAATGGCGTGAGATCTAGATGGAGTATTATGACGACTACATTTTGTTGGCAAAGCTGCTACTGTTGCTAGATTTAAGTATAAAGAGCATGTATCAGTTGGTGATGGATGTAAACTATAAATAGCAGTTTTGTAAACCTAAAAAATTATCATTTTAAACATATGTATTAAACATAACCAGACTCACATCTTCGGTAACTCTAGGTTCTAACTTGCAACTAATGTCTTGATATTTCAAACGTAAGAGATTCGTCAACCGACCGATGATAAGTACAGGAGTTTCTTGAGGATCACCTTTGATTAAAAAACTACTAAATGATATTTTAACCATTTTTCTTTAGCTCGAATCAGATAACTGCAAAATGACGAACACTTATAAAACTATTTTTAACTTAATTACTCTGCAAGTTTATTTATAGTGAAGTTAATAAATTTATCGTCCTTTATAAAGTTAATCAAATTTATATTTAGTAAAGCATCTTTTATTAAGAAAACTGATTCAACTCACCGATTGATTAAAAACCTTATAAGCAATGTGCTGTGGAAAAACTAGAAATTAAAAACCATTATTTAGTTTTTTATAAGTTTACTCTTTCCGTGTCCTCGCCTCTACTGGCATAAAATCATAAAAATATGGTAAGAAAATGAGAACAGGAGAGCAAACAGCACAATCTAATAGATAAAGTAATCAGAATTACAAAAAAATTAGAGTAGTTCTACTGTATACATTTAGGGTTCATAGAATTTGAGAAATTTTTAAACATACCGGCGTGTCTCGTAATAAACTACAAATTTAATTGTCATGGTTGGTTAATTGAACTACCACAAACTATTTGCACTACTACAATCGAATCTTTCTAACTACTACAGTAACAATTAAATTCATAGAGTAAAAGGTTTTTTTTTTCAATTGCAATACTTTGCGGTTTTTACATTTATAAAAAATCTTGTGTGGAATAACACACGACCTTTCAACCTACAAAGTGAAAATGAAATGAAATGATTTTAACAATAATTTTTTTAATGCGTTCATAACGAAAATAGGAATCGTATTAAAAATAATAATCTTTATCAGATGGACGTTTAAAACTTCATGCCAAATAGCGAGGTTAATAGACATCCTTAACTTGAGAAAAATTCTAAAGCCGCCCGCTTCTATAACTATCTGATCTGGAACAACAGTACAACACACAACCTTCCAACTAACAAAGTGGAAGGCATCTTTTAACCGAGCTGGTAGCGTAGTGGCGACACGACCTGGTAATGGGTTCGATTCCCCTTACCGCCCAAATAACAATTAATTTACCATTTGGCTATTGCAGCTACGATACGGCTGCGATAACGTCGTGACAGCTTAATTATAACTGTATTTTAGACTGCTCGAATTTTGGTTTAAAATTAGCTTCGCTAACTAATTTCCAGCTAAACAGAGAATATAGCCACTGTTGCTATTTCGCAACCATACGTGTCATCATAACTACAAATGACGACCAAATTGCAGCCATTTGGCTGTTAAAACTATTTGGCTGCTATGTAGTCATCCTTATAGCCATCACAGCTAAGAAGGATGACCATATTGCAGCCATATGGTATTTAAAACTATTTGGCTGCTATATAACCATCCTCGTAGCCATCACAGCTGAGAAGGATGACCAAACTCCAGCCATTTGGCTTTTAAAGCTATTTGGTTGCGACAGCCAATCCTAGTCTGCGGCTAAATTTAAGCTTCTTAGCTGTAAAGTGGCTTTTAACGCTATGCTCTGGTGAGAAGTATTAAATAAGGTTTGTAGTGTTGAAAATCTCAAAAAAAAATATACTTACCTACTGTAGCATACTGGAAAAGTTTAAACTTTCTGTGCAAGGTATTGCAAAAATCAATCAAAAAAAGGACTACATATTTAATTAAAAATTTATTAAATACGTAAAGGAAAAGTTTACCTATTATTATTTACATATAAAGTTTTATGAGAAATGTAGGTCATGTGGAAACAAAGTGCTTTAATCCTTAAGATTAATAAAACGAAGATACATACCCTAAATAAACAAAATAACAATTGTTTTTTTTCTCCTATATCTATTTTACAATTTTATGATCTTTTGTACAGATAATAAATATTTACCTTAAAATCTTTTGTAATTAACTTATATCTCCTTTAAAAACTTATTGAAAATAATAACTCAACATAAGCTCGTGGCCGCCTGCAACATACGTAATGACAAGATTGTGAGCGAAAACATTAGATGGCGGTAAGTGGTTCAAATCCCCACTGTGGACACGTACAGAAATAAAAATAATATTCATATCAAATACATTACTATAAACCACTTTCAATAAAAGAAGGTTACGCTTATAAGAATTTTGTAACGTGAAAGTAAATCACGCGAAATAAATACTAATTTTAGCAATATTAAATGTTTTGTAAATTTTTTAAAGCGAGTAGCTCAGAACCAGTTTCTTACTTAGCTGTAATCTAGCCATCACAAATGGTTGCCATGGCCTTATGGCAGCCAGTAATTGTTGGTTTAAAAGTCTACAATGCAGCGCTTCACAAACACTTTAACAACCACAAATTTTAGCTGGGAAATACACATTTAAATAGCTGTTACAAAGTCTTGGCAGCGAGAAAATGATCACCATTTTAGCTGCGATAGCGCATTCACAACGTAACGAAAACGTTGCACCAGTAGCTGTAACGGCCATACTGCTGTATTGTTTCTCTGCCATGACGTTTTGAATGCTAAAATGCAGCTTGCAATGCTTGTATGAGGTTTTTTCAGGAGGTTTTCCTCATACACATGTAGTAGCAAGGTCACTGCGTATATGCACACCATGTGCGGCTATTTAGGCGAATGCTAGGTTAGTATTTTCCCCCTCAGAACCCTAACTCCGTTCCTTACGATCCTATCCTAACCACAGCCATCCTTAATCCCTCCATTTAACCACGTAGTGTATATAACTATGCTAGGAATCCATAATTGTGGCTGAAGGAGCTCGGAAAGCTCGAGCAGCCCGCCCTCCCCCTTGGGGAGGGAATGAAATACGTGGCCCTTTCCTTTCCTAAGGCATCTTTTTTAATACGTTCATAACAAAAATAGGCAACATTGTAAAAACAAAAACGATTATAATACTAATCTCTGCAAAGAAAGCAAAAACTGAATATTGTTTGTCTGGCAAATGGCGAATGGGGTTGATGGAGACTGGAATAGGATTAAATCACTTATTCTAAAAATTAACAGAAATCAAACTGCGGAATTAATAAGGCGTACTGTAAAACTGGGTAGATAGTAACTACAGGGCGAACAGAACCAAAGGTGTTCAAAGTTATTGTAAATTCTACAAGCCACAGTATTTTTAATTCTTGCGTAGTTCTACCATATAAATTTTTTGTATTTAAGTTTGTCAACATGTCTCATGGGTACACATCACTGAACTGTACTTATACTGCAACGCGCTCTCTGTCCGCCAGTAGGGGTGGACGATATCGCAAAATTGATATCAAAGTTTGATATTAAAAATATCATATCAATTTTAAATATCAAATATCAATTATCGGTTATCAAATATCAAAATATCAAGACATCAAAGTCCCCGCGCCAGTTATAAAGATAAAAGTATCAGATGGGGCTGATAAGCGCATAGTGAAGACTTCACTCTAATTTTATTAAGAATACCTAGCTAAACACTAACTACTTGGATATGTAGGTACATACGGTAATGTGGTACTGAAACTGAATAGCGATTTTCATCTAAAAGCAATTTAATCTGAAATGATGTTCCGTTGCGACTTCCGAGAATTGAGAAAGATTGTTTTTAGTGCAATATTAAATAATTTGATATTTTGATATTTTTTATTTTGATACTTCGATATTTTAATATTTTGATATTCTGATATTTTGAGGTATCAAACCATCAATATCATATCATATCATATCAATATTTTGATATTTGATCAGATATATCAAAATGTTTCCCACCTATCCGACCGCCAGATCCGAGAGAGAGGCCACGAAGGACATCTCTATCCTACTCTCGAGCGTATATGTGTTTTGAATACTTTAATGATGAACTTTTCAATGATAATTTGTTAATAACAGCAACATTTACCGATATCCACTGAAACTCATTTTACCTACTGTTATACTCAGTCATTTTACAAAAATAATGAACTATTAAAATAATTTCAAGGTATAATTGATGGCAGGTATTCCTAAAACTTTTATTAACCATAAAAGATGTAAAGTATATTTTAGAAGTCAAACGTAGTTACGCGTGTTCGCATAATACATCCTACATTATCGGTATGTATACAAATCGTAATCAATTTGTACAGATGTATAAAAAATATAAACGTGATGACAACCATTACGGTGTATAAGTGTAACACACAACAAACAGTATAGTTAAAATCAATAGTTAATAAATAAATGACAATTGCCGATTTGAAGTTGTATTTTGGTAAGTTTGTTTTGGAGTGACGTGCTTTGACGCTCTCTGCCCCTCGCGCAGCGCATGCGCAAAGCGTTATGAAAAGGACAGGAATGACCTAGCACGCTATCTCTCTCGCCCGCGGCTTTTCTATGGCAGAGACTGTCAATGCACGTTCCAGTATATGTACAGCTGAGTGGTACACATACTTCTGAAACGTTGACAGCCAATTGTTGTCCGAAACACTTTATTGTGATCGAAGGGAAAGACTCAGGTAAAACTTTAAATCTTTGCCATAATATGCTCTATTATTGTAGTTTACGGGAGTGCTTTGTATTTTTAATTTTTTCTGGTTTTAAAATAACGAGCATTATTAATAAAATTGCCATTGAAGGTTAGATTGGAGTGAATAGAAACATTTGTTTCTATTAACCCGCAGTTTCTATTCACCCCTAGCAAACTTATTTACACGGGTAAACGTTACAAAACCCTGACCAGGATAAACTAAGAAGGGCGCTAAAACCCATTAAAAGGGAACAACTGTCATACAGCCATACTGCCGAGAGGTACGGAACCCATTATTTCGTTCTCTGTCACAAAAATACCGCCTTAAAGAAGCAGGAAGGACAAACTCGACTATCACTTGCAGAAGAAGAACTCATTGTCAATCAACTAATAACATGTAGTAACTGGGGCTATCCTTTAGACCATTATGATCTAAGAAAGATGGTAAAAATTATCTTGACAGTAAAGAAAAATTATTACGAAATTCAAAAATAACTTATTTTGTATACTGTTTTATGAAACGCCATAAAGATAGACTGAGGACCAGGCTGTCAAAACATTAAACGATCGCAAACTAATGTTTGCAGGAAAAAATAAATGTGTATTTCGATAACCTAACAGCAAAACTACGAGATGTGCTACGCATATAATAGATTTTGATGAAACGAACCTTAGTGACAACACTGATCGTAAAGAGTAATTTCTAAGCGGGGTTGTCGCTATCCAGAGAGAGTCCGCAAATACAGCAAAAGTGCAACTTCAATTATGTTTTCAACCACAACAGCTGGGAAATTATTGCACCCCTATGTTGTTTATAAAGCCCGCAATATGTACACATCTTGGGCCATTGGAGGCCGAAAAGAGTACGTTACTACAGAAGTGCAAGTGGGTGGTTTGAGTCTTGCTCATTTGAAGACTGGGTCGAAAGGATTGAGATTCCGCCTGCAAAAACATTCTTGGGAAAGTCTTTATTGGAAGATAACGTTTTCTTCCATTTTCTCTTAAAATCAGTAAGCATTGTCGTGATTGCAATATTTCTTTCATTTTTCTGCCGCCTAACTCTACGCATATGACACAGCCGCTTGATGTGGCCTTCTTCAGGCCAATGAAGACGAACACTAAATCGAGTTCTGGATTTCTATATGCTTTTCCTGATATATCAGACGTATCCCTCTTTTCTTACTTACTTTCAGCACGTGGCCACGCCCACTTTCACAACGTGACCCCACCCCTTTTTTGCCGTCTTCTTTTCCGACGCCATTATAAACCCCTTGATGAAGTATTTATAGTCCCCGTAATTAGGGCATTTTTGTCAGTATTAAAAGCCTTTTTAGCAGTCCAACCCCTGGAGGGTGGACAAGGGCAGTAGCCTTACTACTTGATTTGATTGATTGATTGAGATTGATTTGCGGATGATCGACTGTTTTCCCACGCCGGTGCCCTCCCGTTAAGAGAGAGTACCAGCTATAAGTGTCGGTTGACCTTAACCACAAAGTAAGTGGTCGCTCATGAAGTTAGGTATATACAGTGGGAGAATCGTTACCTGAAGGTTATGAAGAGTTGTCAACAGCTTCTTGATTGATTTGATTGAGATCGATTGATGTGATCAAGATTGATTGAGGTTAATCTGCTTGATCAATCCGTTACGACTCATAATTAAAAACAAAGAGAATGCTTTGATTGGTTTGATCCGCTACTTCTAATTGATTCATAATTAAAAACAAAAATGGCCGCCACCGGACTGACAAAGGGCGAAGGCCGAGAACAAGTTCGAGTCCTATACCGGAGGCTAAGGGACGAGAACAAGCTCCGGAGCCCTATACTTGTCTTATGAGATAGTATGAGAGCTGACTTATTAGAAAACTATTTTAAATTTCCCGCCATAACCAACAAAATGCAGCCAAAACAAAACGGCCAACAAAACAAAACATGACTCATAATTAATGGCGATACAATTTAATTATGACATCATAATTAAAACAAAGTGGCGGCGGAATTTAATTATGACTCATAATTAAAAACAAAATAGACGCGCAGTTTAATTATGACGTCATAATTAAAAACAAAATCGTGACGGAAGTTAATTATGACTCATATTTAAAATAATTAGAATTTGACCTGCCGCATCCTTACCCCACCGGGTCACGTGACTATCCGACTCCTGCCCCAGCGTCACGTGACTTGCTGTATCGCGCGAAGGCTACTGCGGATGCCTATCCTTCAGGTGCTGGATTGCCAAAAGGCTCGTAATACTGCCAAAACGGCCCTAATTACGGCGTAAGAACCATATATATATATATATATATATATATATCATCAAGGGGTTGAAAAAGGCACCGGAAGAGAAGCCGACAAAAATGAGGCGAGGCCACGTAGTGGAACTGGGTGGGAGCCACGTAGTGAAAGTGGTCCACTCAATTTTAACCCATGCTGAACCCATTCTACTATCGGAAAATTGTTTCCAATGGAGGATTTGAGCAGTAAGCATAAAAATATAAGTAAAAGACAACTTTTAAGATTTGCAAACCACCATACAACCCTTCACTGATTTACCCATGTCAATATGATAATATATTTTTAGACAAAGTTTTTAAAAGCGTTCTAGTTTTCTACTAAATAAGAAAAAGCTTCTGTTCCTTATAATCTAGAATAAGTACACGTTTACTTAAGCAATTCCTTTTAGTACCTACTGATAAAAAATATTTCCTCTTCAATTTTAATAAAGGCCGATATTTAGTGTTTTACGATCTATTTCTATGTTTAAACACTTACACTGTTTCCAATGTCCCTAGGAGTGGTATATTAGCAAAACTATAGAGAAATAACTCCACATCGAGGGTGAATACAAAGAAAGCAGTTTTTTCTAGGTCGGACCTGGGTTGGAGACTACAGCTAAATACATTTAAATCTACCCACTAAATTTTATAGTACGTTGACAAACAATATAACAGAAGCCGCAGAGCGATCGGCATTAATACCATATTGCAAGAAGCGGAATCCGTGGGCTCCCGTGTTTCAACATCAACTGTGTGCAAGGATTTCTGCAGTGGAAGGAGACTACACCATCAGCCAAACCTATACATGAAACAAAACAGAAATCAATGTGTGCAAATGTTCAAATGCTTACGTATATTGTTGTTTGCCATGGAAGCCGCACATACACGTTATTGTGAAAAAAGCACGGAAATATTTAAATATAATAAAATGTCTCTCTACTACCATTAGAAAACAGAGGAGTGTGGCAATTAATAAAACACGCCATTAAAATAGCAGTAAATAACCCTAACCATTATAACAACTAAATAATACTTAGTGATCAAATAATCCCACTAAGAAATTTCAACAAACCACTGAGATATAGAGTTAAAACGGATTGCAAGAACTACAAATAAATCGAATAACGGAATTAAACTAGATGGAACTAAATAAAATAAGGTTTGGAAAATAGGAGAAGAATAGTCGTCGCAAAACAACATACTGAAAATACATATTCCCACTCCGAAGACTGAAAACCGTACCCCAACATTACGAGAAGGTAAAATTAGATCACATCGCAGCTACAAATGAGTATATATTAAAACGAGGTATTGTACTCCTGCTTGTAGTCTTGCTGTACGACACATATTTGGGACGTGCCCTGCACTTTATTACATGAGGCAGCGCTTAAACTTGGCCAACGAATTGAAGACTGACCTAAAGCCAGACAACGACCGAATTAGTATTACAACTTTTTAAATAAAACCAAGTTATTGGATAAGATATGATTTATTAGTATAAGAACTGTTAAAAATTATAAAAGACATATAACCCCCTCTCCCTCTACTTCTCCTTCTTTTCTCCTTCTCCTTCTCCTTCTCCTTCTCCTTCTCCTTCTCCTTCTCCTTCTCCTTCTCCTTCTCCTTCTCCTTCTCCTTCTCCTTCTCCTTCTCCTTCTCCTTCTCCTTCTCCTTCTCCTTCTCCTTCTCCTTCTCCTTCTCCTTCTCCTTCTTCTCCTTCTCCTTCTCCTTCTCCTTCTCCTTCTCCTTCTCCTTCTCCTTCTCCTTCTCCTTCTCCTTCTCCTTCTCCTTCTCCTTCTTCTGCTTCTACTTCTATTCTTTATGCTTTTTGTGTGTGCGTTCCATTCCCATCTTCTTTATGATACGCAATCGCTTACATCTTCGACTTTACATAGTTTAATTATGTTTGTGTTTCTAGCTCTGGCAAGTCTTACTTTCCCAACTATTCTTCTTAGTACATTCGTTTCTGTTACTTCCATTTGCTGTTTACTTTTGTATGTTATTGAATTCTTTTTCAGACTAATGAAGCACATGTAAGCAACCTGATTGAACTTTAATGCCTTTTCCTTTATTTGTTCTAATACAAATACCGCATCATTATACGATCGTCCGCTAAGAAACCCATGTTGTTCATCCTGCCATTCTAATATGTTATTTAATGTGTGTTATAATTCTTGTTGTTAGTTTTAAGCTTGTGTTCAAAAGATTTATGCCTTTATAATTTTCACGTTTCACCTTTCTTAAACGTTGGGATTAAAATTCTTTTCTCCATTCGCTCCGAAATATTTGGTATTAGTCGAGTGATTTCCTCCTCTACAGCTTTCCCGCCCTATTTTAGGGTTTGCTATAAATTCCGTCCTGCCAGCTGATTTTCGGTTTTCAACTTTTTAATAGCTTCAGCCACTTCATCTTTTGACCTCTTCTCTTCGTTTATGACCGCTTGAACCGGGTATGCTCATTTACCTCGTGATCATTGAATAGGTTAGTGAAAAAGTTTGCCCATTCCTCCTGCGTCATTTTTGAAGATTATATATACTCTGCTATTTCATTTTTTGGTTTCGAATGAATCGCCATATCTGTTTCTGAAGACCGTAAAAGTGTGCCCAGAATCGATCCCAATAGTCTTGCTTTATTGTTCTTATGTCGGAATTGACTTTATTTTGTATTGCTTTATATGCACTGCATGCTTGAGGTGTTTGTTTTTTTTGCCTGTACTGCAGGTACGTGGTTTATTTTTGTTAGATAATAGTTGTAGTTCTTTGCAAACCATGTGTTTTCCGATGATTTTGTTGTGTTTGTTTTCTTTACGCTCAAAACCTCTTCTGCTGCGTTGGTTAGATTGCTCTTTATTTTCGTCCGTACTTCACTTACCGCTTTTCTGTCGTTGATTTCGTTACTCTTAATCTATATAACCATTTTGTGGTCATGTCGGGGTTTAATGTTAATTTTCGTAGAAAAATCTGGTTAATTTTTCGTTTTTGTTCTTTATTTTTTAATACTAAACTATGGTCACTGCCTATGTCGGCGGATGTAAGGGTGCGAATGTCTAAAATCTGTGTGGTGTGTATCTTTGCATTTATGAGGATAAGGTGGATAGTAGATTTCTGGTCTCTCGAGTATATTTTTGTTGTATTTTGTGATCATACAAAGAGTTATGAATCCGCATTTTATTACTAATGCAGAAGTCGATCATCATGTCACCATTTTCATTTTGTTCACCTTCGTTGATCGTTGTTTTATGCCTGGAATAATGCCATTTCCGATTCTAGCATTGAAGTCCCCCATTATTATAAGAGTCTCTTCTTTATTGATCGAGTCCACTGTTTTCTGAAGGTCGTCGTAAAATAATTACTTTTCGTGTAGAGGTTCAGTGGCGTACGCAAACTTTAGCCTTGGTAGAGGACATAAAACGTACGGTGTAATCTATAAATTTTAATAAACATTTGTTTTACAGAAAGTTATAAAATAAATATTATTATAATACAAAATGAAATCGGCTTAGCTTTCGTGCAAGTTCTTAAATTATTTCGTCTTCTGAAATGGGTAGTTCCTATGAACGGACATTATTGCCAATCCATTAAATCTCTTCTGGGGGTTAAATTTCGAAGATAGGGCTTTATTCGTTTTAAAGTAGAAAAGGTTCTCTCCGGAGTGGATGTGGAGACTGGCAGAATACAAGATATTAATAATAATTTTAAAATATTTGGGTACGCTTGTGGATTTCCAAATGTGCTAAAGCTTGACGATTATTCTTAAGTTCTGGAACAGTACTATTTAAATACTTATGCTACATTTTAATTTCAGATTTTAAAATAATTTTAGGCACATCGGTTATATACAAACTTACAAGTTCGTTATACTCATCGTTGCCGGAAATTTCTGTTGCTTCTCCTGATCATAAGGTCATAATTCCTGGAACATTTTTTATGGTTCTTTCATTAATTTTAATTAATTAATTACTAGCGCGGTACGCTATCAAAGTACAGGTCGTAGGTTCAAATCCTACTCGATGTAAACTTTTTATTTATGTATTTAATAAAATTCATAACAATTTTAATTACATATTTACTTTTGAACTTATTCGTTCATAACAAAAACTTATAATAACTTTCATTAAGTTAATAATATAAAATCAATAAATGGCACGTAAAGGGTAATCCTAAAATAGTGGACGACTGACGACTCTAGATCTGGATTGTCCGAAACCATGGATTCGCTCGATTTTTGCCGTGAAACTATTTTTTAAATTTTATCTCGGTGCCAATACTTGTAGCAAGAACTTAAAATTTATATGAATTATAAAACAACAAAACGTCATGTATATCTACAGGAACAGTTTAGTCTTCTGAAAGGGAACGTCAAACTGTTTTTCGCCATTTTGGTGTAATTCTTTAAACGTAAAACAGCATTTTTGTTATAGAGATCGCCTCTTTTAAGTCAATATCAGTTTTCTGTAGGAAACGACAAAGAGGTAAGCCATAACTAAATATTTGATCGATAACTTGAATTGCAACAAAAAGACTTATTTTGTAACATAAGTGCATTACCAGAATCTTTCCAATAAGATAGGTATCTAAGCTTTCTACGACATAATTAAATAGCTCTAAGAAATCCTGTACTGCATTTTTACTTTTTGACGTATTAAAATCATACAGTTTTTATTATTAAGATAATTTCTTATTGGTTGTACCTCACAAGCTTTTGAAACTGCTAAATTCAAAGAGTCGGCAGCACAGTGTAGGTACCTATATGGCATTAGGGTAATTGCAACGAATGATATCCCTGGCCCACAAGATTATGTAACTAATTCAAAATTTTCCAAACTGTTAATAATTAAGTTTGATAAACTCTCGCCTGTTAAGGCACAACAAATTCTAAGAAATCTTCATGAATTTTGTATTTACTGACATATCTCACACATAGAGTGACTTGCTCTTTTGTTGAAATGTTAGTAGTTTCGTCTATTAAAACAGAAAACGCCCCCACCTCCTGTATTTTAGTTACAAGTTTATTTAGCATAATACTGTTTATGTTGTCTATAATTTCATTTTGGATTCCTTTTGCTTGATGTTTCTAATGCCTCTCTTAATAATTTAGGACTCTTAGCTCTGTATTTTAAAATTGCACAAAACGTTGGTGAGAATGATCTATTTCTCGATCTATTCTCCACAATCTCCATGCCCCAATTGACATTTCTTTCCAGCCACAAACTAGTATTGCTTCTGTTATGGGCTTGATTTTAGTTCGATTTTATACTACTTGAATTCCGATCAATTAAATCTATCACACTCTCTTGAACGCCGCTTTGTATTTTGACTTAATTTTATAAGCACAAATTGAATTTTTATGAAACTTACTGATTTGATGCGCATTGAACATCTTAAAAATGTAAAAAATTAGAAATTTTTTTACAAAACACCAGTAGTTTCTATTTTATTTTGGCAAATACGACGACTTTTTAGCTACGTTACTTAGTTAGAATAGTCAGTAAAATCTCTAATGTCCGCTGATGTAGGCTCATAAGCAGGAGAATACATCATAATAATGCTCACTCGATGACAGTTACACTTTAAAGAGCGAAACACACCACGAGAACGCTGCTAGCCTAGGGTCTTGTGCGGTGGAGCGCTCGTCAATGTTCGGCAGCTTGCAAGCTGCCGTCTTAGTAGAAAATACCTCAGCCATAAAAGCGGAGTTTAGATTTATAAACATGTCCCTAGGGAAGATATTAGAGTGTGGTTAGGTTAATATTTCAAACTTCCCCGAAATAACCGATTCCACCCGAACATTGACGAGCGCGCCAGCGCACAAGACCCTAAGCTAGAAGCGTTCTCGTTTCTCGTGTGTTTCGCTATTTAAAGTGTAACTGTCATCGAGTGAGCATTATTATGATGTATTCTCCTGCTTATGAGCCAACATCAGCGGACATTAGAGATTTTACTGACTCATTGATAAACTATTACAACATAACCGTTCAAGATAATGATGGAAACGATGACGTGGATGAGCTGAATGTATCTCACATCCAAGGTGATGATTCACAGAAGAGGAAGAGCCACGAGGTAGAGGAGAAGGACGAATCTCAAAACCATGATGATGGCGACGAATCACGGTTCAAGAAGAAGAAGAAGACCGATAAAGGTTGTTATTAAATAAAATGATGTATTGTTGTATATAATAATAATAATATATTTTCAAACGCTAAGCTTCCCATCAATTTTCTTAATAAACTTGTTTTTCCTAACGGTGCTCCTCGTCTTGATTCATGTTTGCAGCTTAACCAGTTTTCGCGTTAGCGTGTTTCCGTTGTGTGTTTTCGTATTTGTGCGTTTTCGTTTCACGTGTTTTTCATTAGCGTGATTTCGTGTTAGCGTGCTTTCGTGTTTGTATGTTTTCGCGTTTGCGTATTTTCGTGTTAGCGTGTTTTCGTGATAGCGTTTTTCGTTTGTGTTTTCGTGTTAGCGTGTTTTTCGTTTGTGTGTTTTTGTGTTTGCGTGTTTTCGTTTGTGTGTTTTCGTGTTTGCGTGTTTTGCGTTAGCGTATTTTCGTGTTTGTATCTTTTGCATTTGCGTGTTTTCGTGTTAGCGTATTTTCGTTTGCTCCTCGTGATAAAACAATGACAGTCGATTGTATGTAGGCAATATTGTATTGATCAAAACCATAATTGGAAATCCTGCTTGCTATGTCCAGTCCGTGGAGCTATGTTTAATTAACTTTTAGACAGATTTATTTATGATAAGGCCAGGCCTGCATGTAAAACAATATAGAGGTGAAACTAGCTAGCTAACGTGTTTTGCTGCTACATGCATCACAATATTGAAGATTCTGTTTATGTATTAGAAAACGTACTACAGTCCCGAAACAGAATGCAGATAAAATTGAAGGAAATAAATACGGTACAGCTTCGGAGAACGAACTGAAAGATTTGAAGAGTGTGCACCATTTCCAGAGCCGTCCTGAAACCAATTAATTCAGGGATAACCTCATGTCCATGTAATAATAGTAATAGTGTCTGATAAAAACTGTTAGGGTTATTAGCTGCTTTATAGGTTGTTTTAATATAATCGTTCAACGTGAAGACGATGGGATGAATGTATCTCAAAATCTCGATGATGGTGATGCTCTCTATGAAATTTCAAGTAAATTAGATTACGTCACTCTTATTTCAGATTAGAAATTTTAAATCGTTTAGTTAACATTGCTATTAATCTCAATTGATAAAAATCCATATAACGAAAAGTACATGTATATTGGGTATACAGATAAATCATTATTGCATAGAAAAAGAGAATATATTTTAACATGATATTAATGCATTCCATAACAATAGTTTATGTAATCTCAAGATTAAAATTATTTAAAAGTAATTTTCGTTTTCAAAATTTTAAAATATTTGTAAGTATTTTGAATGTAAATTTATAAGTAGAATATAATTGCTAAATACGAGTAGCAATAATCAGGTTTTGTATATTACTTTCTAAATTAGTTAATGATCGGAATTGAATAGCCAGTTTATATCCAACCATTCATCAAGCGTGTTTAGTGAGACTACATGTGGATACGTTGTATAAAAAAAATATTTCAGTTCAACATATGGTTATTATTAAAACAAATGAAAGAAAAAATACTTCTAAAGGTAAACGTATTATTTATAATATATATATATATATATATATATATATATATATATATATATATATATATATATATATATGTCTTTTACTTGTTATTGCTAGTAAAATGTCGATAAAGATTTTTAAAATGTATTATTACTCTTATAGGATGACGTCATAAAATCAGGTCTACAAATAATTGGTACGTATTCGTGGATTTTAAACTTGTAGTTATTGTTAATTCGCTTATAATAATAAAACCAATAAAACCCTTTGCCTTTTATTTCCATGATATCAATTTGGTATTCTTAAAAACATGTTAATTTAATTTAACTCTATGTTATATATAAGTAATTATTACTTTCCAGTTAATGAGGTTTTTATAACTGCTAATGAACACGTTTCCATGAAACAATTTTGTGTGTATGTAATTGAACATGCAAATAAATCAGACATAATTTTCCGAATGTATAGGTGGTGCCTGTTTAGAAAGAGAGAATCTGTCTATATATATATATATATATATATATATATATATATATATATAACATCATTGCATTAGGGTATAAATTATTCATTATTTCACGTTATATTTAATTTAGACTTTAATGTATTCAGAGCAAGAGGGAGGTGTGTATGATTAACTTTTATTATAGAAAACGATCATTAGTCTATACGCCACTAGATGGCGCTAAAATCAATTTTAACTCACAGGGGCCAGGGCGCAGACCCTGATACAATTGCATCAAGGGGCACGATAGAAGCTAAGCTCTACACTTGTCTTATAATGTTAGATCCCCACACCATCTCCAGCCAGGGGCGAAGGCCCGAGAACAAGTTGCGAAGCCCTACACGTGTCTTACAAGAACCTCTTTATTATTAAAAACAATTTAAAATTTCCCGCGCAGGACAAGATCCCTGTGATAGTTCCTACACCTATCTTACAAGAACGGCAATTGCCTAAACTCAAGGTGTACAGCCAAAAGGCTTTTAATACAACCAAATTAGGGATCAACTCCGCCCAGGGGTTGAAAATGGTCCCCGAAAAGAAGCCGACCCCACACTCCAAATATACGCCTCCCACGTGGGCGAGTACAAAAGTGGAGGGAAGGTGTCCCAGTGGGCGGGGCTTGTGACGTAAAAAGTAGAGGGATAGTGTCCCTTCTTATTACTCACGTATGTTGAAACCGCAGTTTCAGTTTTTATCTTTCAACTTATCAATTAAAGGGAACGTGTATAATTGGGGTGGAATTCAGAGCGATTCCATTCTATTTACTTTTCTGGAACGGATTTGTTTATGAACGAATACAAATAATATTAGACCGCCAACGCACTTGCAATGTTTTAACACACCCTGAACCTGGACCCTGTGTATTAACAAGCACTTTGAAACTTGTATGAGACAGAGGCTGATCCCTTTACTTAAGGTTTACTTTGTATAGGAAATGCAGATGTTCTAGATAATTCCAGAAACAGAAATATCTACATAAGGTCATCTCTCTGATGCAACGGTGATTCACATATCTGGTCGCTTGTCACTATTATTTACTAATAACACAAGGATAGATCAAAAATTTCTAGAACGAGGCGGAAAAACAACTTTTTGGGAAAAATTATATTTATTTTTCTACATAGTCTCCTTTCAGCTGTACACATTTATTTTTTCTATGATTGTGGACCTGAACAGGCTAAATTAGGCCTATCGTGCTAAAGTACTCAGGAACACTTAGGAGGATGGATAGAGGGATAATGAATTGCCAATAGATGCCTATGAACAGCTACCTTAAATTTTCTCATATCATAAGTGAGAGGAAAAGAGGACCTAGGGAGATCATTCCAGAGTTTAGAAGCCGTGTAGAAAAATGTGGATTGCGCCCGTTTAGTACGACAAGTGGGGATTTGTACTGCATACTGATGATGTGAATGAGAGAACCGAGTGTTTCTCGCAAAGATAGCCCGTGATGGTATCAAAGAATATAATTCAGCAGCACAATAGCCGTTGTAATAACGATAGTACAAAGAAAGAACTGAAACCATCCTTCTATGCTCAAGGGGCTGTATGTGAGAAGTTAAGGACGGATTATTTATAAGCCTAATCGCTCTCTTTGAATACGATCAACGATATCGAGAGTGTATTGGGGAGCACTAACCCAAAGATGATAATTATATTCCAGATGAGGCCGAATTTGGGCCTTATACAGCAGAAGGAGTTGTCGAGAGGTAAAGTACTGCTTAGATCTATACAGAAAGCCTATTTTACGAGCAGCTGTTTTGGTGGCTGATAGAAGATGATCAACCCATGAGAGATTTGAAGATACAGTCATACCCAACAGAGTAATAGAGTCTGAAAACTTAAGAACTGAGGCAACACTGAGTCCAACGCTTTTCAAGACCCTTCAATTCTTCACAAAAATAAGAGCTATCCAAACCTTGAAAATATCCATTTACGGCTAAGGTGATTTCACTATTCGATAAAATTTCTTTCCAGCCAACCATTTCTTGAGATTTGGGAATAAGAAAAATCCGACGGTGCCAAGTTTGTCGAATGAGGTGCATGTTTAATTAACTGGAATCATAGTTCGTGCAGCATAAAACCATCTTGTGACTCATTCGAGAAATATTTCGATCTACCCTCGTACTAATATAAAGAGGAGTCATTATTATGAAATTCTAGTCTCTAGAATGTTCTAAAATCCCTTTTAAGTATAATCAGAGTCTCTTAAGACCCGTTGCAGTATTCTATATTCCAAGAATTGTGTATATAACTTACCATGCGAATGCGACAGAGCATACATAGGAGAGCAGTAGACCACTCAAAGTGAGAACACAGGAACACAAGAACAACGTCCGCAAGGGCGAAATAGAAAGATCAAGAATCGCCGAACATGTCTGGAATGAAGACCACCACATCCAATGGGATAACATACAAATAGTGGCAAAGGATGAGAACACAACTCGTCGAAAACTCAAAGAAGCCACATACATCGCACTAGCAGAAAATCCAATAAGCCAAGCTAGTGTAGAAATGAAACCCATATGGATGCCAATAATGCGCGAAGAGCTTAAGCGCAATACACCTGCGCAAGGAGTTACTGCGCAACATGCGCAATAAACTTCTGCGCAACCACGAAAAAAGTTTAATATATATATAAGTTCTAAAATATATATATTGGATTACTCCGTGGCTCAGTGGCAAAGGTGTCAGACTAGTAAGTGAAAGGTACCAGGTTCGAATCTAAGAGTAGTCAAGTGCTTGAGAAACGTCGCGCTCAAAAAGCATAAACTGTGGAAATAGGCCGATCAACTCCACTAATAGGAAACCACAGTTACAAAACACTTATAATAAAGTATTCTATTCTTGTCTACGTCCGGCAGCTACAATAAGTGTGTATAAGCGAGGTAATTAGGTTTTTGCTATTCGGATCTAATTTAATGTTTAGTTATTTTATATTACATTGCATTGCATTGTATAAGTATTTAAGGTAGATGAACGTTTTCAATAACGACTTAGAATGTTCAATCATGTTTATAAATCTAGAACCGTTTATGTGAGAGGTTATTTTCGTTGAGAAATTCTTTGTATAGTGGTCTGACACCGACTTTGGTTATATTGTTATTGTATAGGCATTTTACTAGTTTAAATGTAAAACATATTTTATCATTGTATGCAGAACGTCGCAATAGCGTTACAAGATAATTGAAGACTAGATTTTGCACGCTGTAAGTTAAATCAGGCTGTTATTTTTGAATTGAGAGCTGGTTTTGCATGATGTACGTTAAATCAATTTGGTATTTTTGAATTGTCAGTTTAGCAACAAGCTGTATGTTATAAACCAAAATCAGTATTTTTGAACTGTAAGCTGGTTTTCGTAAGCTGTAGTTATGATTTGATTGATTGATTGAAATTGGTTTGGTTTGGTTGATTGATTGAGATTGGTCTCCTTTGATTTGATCGAGCGTGATTTGCTTAATTGATCTGATTTGATATGATTTGATTTGATTAGAAGATTTTTTGTTTGAGAAAGAGAGACAGAGAGAGAGAGAGAGAGAGAGAGAGAGAGAGACAGAGAGAGAGAGAGAGAGAGAGAGAGAGAGAGAGTGAGGAGTAGAGAGTAAGAGAGTGAGAGTAAGAGAGTGAGGAGAGTGAGAGTGAGAGTGAGAGTGAGAAGAGTGAGAGTAGAGAGAGAGAGAGAGAGAGAGAGAGAGAGAGAGAGAGAGAGAGAACGATCCACGATACTCTATTACAGAAAACATTCGCTAGTTTAAAAATATACCACTAAACGACGCCACAAAACAAACCCTAATTAGTCCTAGAAATATACTCAAGGTCAAAATATGACCCACACGTGGACGTCAAGGTAAAAAGTGAAAGGTGAGGTGCCCCACTACTACTACAACCTAATGATTTATTTCTGTTCTACACTAATCGCCATCTGTCATTTTTGGTAACCAATTTTAAATTATCTAACGAGCTTTATTAATGGTTTTCGTGTTTGTTATAATAAGCGTCTAACCATGGGCTACTGTACACTGTAACTTGGATCTCTGATTGCGAATTTAATCGATTGCCTGTTGGCTTGAAAACTATTCCTATCAACTTATAAGGAAATAATCAGCTATCCAGTCTCAATTCAAGTAACAGGTCGTATAGCCTGTATTTACCTTTGTTTTGTTTGACTCACGTAAGTCGATTACGTGTGCGGTGCTTGAATTAAACTGTAAATCTTCTTGTTTCGTGTATATTGACTGATAATAATTTTACTGTTGCGGTCATTATGTTAATGATTCTTTATTTTTTATAAATTAAATTTTGGTTATTAAATGTCCTTAAATAATCAGCCTTCCACTTGTTCCCACGCCACTGGTAGCACCATGAGTTACCGGATGTTTTAAAACTGACCTCCAATAACACTCACCTTCACCCATAAGGTCATTCCACTAATGTAAATAGATCGTATGACATTAAATAAAACTGCTTCTTTGATACCATCTTCAAAGACCTGTAACTTCATAAGGAAGGATTTCGGACTTATGTCAATATACACTTTTTCATAAAAACATATAACACTAAAGTGTATATTAATATACTATCAAATAAAAGTTATACTAATCATGAAAGTTGAGCGTCAAATAAATGTTTTTAACTAAAACTAACATAAATATTAATCAAACACTTGACTAAACGAATGAGTTTAGTTAACAAAATGTTGCGCATAAAACGATTTCAAATGGTTGTGAATACGTAATTACGAGGTTTCAGTTAAATGTCACAATTCCTATTTTTATTTCGTAACACGTTCTCACGTATTTATTATTAACATTTACAATATTATATTATTTTAGGATTGATTATAATTTATATTATAAGCAGGACTTTGGTTATTGTTACAATTTCAAACTTTTCATCTGAGGCCAAACTCTTTGGTAGGTAAACTTAAATTGATGTCTTATTTTTATAGAATGCACACACGTCTGTATGGTTTGAGTGTTTATGAATAACTGAGCTATTTTATTAGATATTAAAATACCCTCCAAAATCGAATCATCTAACTCCAGAAAATAAAAACTACACTCTTCCAACATATTAACTTAAATAAACTTTTTTATACATAGTTATATCCTTAATTTAAAAAAATGCTAGCAAAGTATGGCTTACCTGTTTAGTTATTCAATTAACACTACAGATTGTTGAAGTTGATATATTTCTAAGGTATATATATATATATATATATATATAATCCCTCATTTTTGCATTCTATATATCTAGGATGAGTATTTTAATTTTTATACTTTTAAATAATTCTAACCCATAATTACGTTTTTTAATAAAATTTTGTTTTGATTGCACTCATCCTTAAAACTATACTAAACCAATACTCATTGGCATGTACAGAAAGGATCTAAGGTACTTTATCCTCCTCAACACGATCTATAAAGTTTTACACTCGAAGCTGTCACATAGAAAAATATGTTTCTAGAAGGTACCTTTGCACTGAGGAGCATATTTTAGAAAAAATGTATAAGATTATGTGCATGCGTATTACAAAAATAAGGCATAATAATTTAATATCATATTTCAACATTTTATTGTATGCTTTAGTAACTATAGTAAACAATACAATATAATAACACTACAAAGTATTGGTCTTTACATTATAAGTTCTTGTATATTATCTGCAACTAACAGTATAGAGATAAATAAGTAGATTTATCAAATCTCTCTTTACAATATAACCCCAAATTCAAAATAGTATAAATAAATGGTAGAATTTACATGCTTTGCAATAAGGAACTACGATTTTATTGAGTTGTTATTAACATTTACTTATACCTTTAAGTTTATATACAATTAAGAGTATACATCATTAAACTTACATAATACATATTTCCTACATTAGTAATTAATTACATAGACTGCTTTTGGTCTTAGGAAAAATAAAGGTGGAATGTACAATTAATTTAAATTATAGGTACTTTTAAGTATATTTGCTCTTATATAAAAGGTGATTTAAGCACAACCTCATATTTTTATCATATATATCAAAATCTACACAAAGCTTTAATTTACTTTCTTTTAAAATAACAGCCAAATGTTTTACATGTTATAGTGAATTGTTATGCTAATATTGACAGGTATATTAACGCATGGTAAACTACATAGTTATTTGATTCGATGTGTCTATAGTTTCAGTTCATCCCCGTTATATCTTAGTGCTAATAAAAAGGCATGTATCTATATTTCTATAATAGAGAATGTATAAAAATCTTCACAAGTTGTAGAACCATGCACAACCATAATGTTTATTTTTGGGCTATTCAATGAAACCACTAATCTAATGACTAAAGGCATATGAATTACGGATTATAAAACCCATTTCTGATTCTGGTGATAAAGCCTACCCTGATCACAACATCCGGCGTTCCTTCCTGAATGTCGACATTTTTGATCATGATGACGTCAACCTCCTTTTGGTAGCAAGCTTACCTTTCAGTATAACAATAATTACTTTTTTTGTGTACTTTGTTTACAATGTCCAAAATACATTTTTTTCATATGTGATTGGAATGAATTGATCGGCGTTGTGATCAAAGTGAGCAGATAGTATGATCAAATAGCTTCAGTGTACGTTATAATCAGGGAAAACTTAAATCAGGGCCATAAGTGGGTGTTATATTAAAGTAACCATGCCACCAAACCATGTACGATAAAATGCTAGCTTTTGGATGTAATAGTGTAATTCAGTTTTGAAAATCGCATGGTTATAAATACACCTTTTCAAAATCACAATTTTGGAAAAAGCTATGGCCATATGTCCAGTTCTATTTCTATAAATGTTTAAAAGCAAAAGTTTGCATGGAATTCATGTAGATGTTATAAGGATGTAAGATGTACAACTTGTAAGATTTTTAATCTTCGTTTTGAAATGGAAGTCCTCGTTACAACACAAATATAAAGAAATTGTTGACTATTACACTATAATATCTAGTAAACCTAACATGGAATTACTTATTGAAGACTACTTTACCATTATTCATTCATTCCATAACTTCACTCATGATGAAGACAATAATTTTGAACCAACACATGTATGTATCATATTATTTTAACGATTGATCCATCTCTTAACAGCTTCTTCCCATTCAAGCATCTCCTTAGATTTATTTTCACTTTGTACTTCTTCAGTTGCTTCAGTTGTATTATTAATATTACCTTCACTCTCATTTGTATTTACAGATTGTTCACCTTGCTGCTGGGGCTTAAAAATAACCCAAACAGTTAAAGACTAACTTTTATTTCACTATCAAACAGAAACAACATTGTGTTTTGAATAAATAAAAAATAAGCGTGCTCAAACCGTATAAATGAACAAATATGCAAAATGCGAACGTACTAGTCTATATGTAACTTCTATAGAAGCCCTGCTAAAATGGTGCTTTCTGTGCAGTGTGCATTTGGAGTTAAAAGTACGGTGAACCCACCTGCGATCCATAATGACCAGGGTTTTGCTCAATATAATTTTGTTGTCCTGACGAATGATTTGAATTTAATTGTCCGGAATTGTGATTAAAATTTTGACCCATTGTGTAACCCTGATTATTTTGTGCGTTTTGACTTATTTCTGGTGGGCTTGTTGGGTGACGTGCTCTTAATTCAGCCATAAAACTTGCTTCTTGAGCATAACGCCTTTGAAGCTCTTGTTGCCAACCACCTTCAGATTCTTCCTCGCCATCGTCTTCAAAATCTAGTAATTCAGGACATATTTTACTACAAATAATAAAACGTCAAAAACGTTACTTGTTTTGAACACCATGAAGGCAGAACATGCGAAAAATGAAAAAATAGATAGCATGCTCTTGACATTACAATCAGCATGATGTTTTGATTTATGGATTATTAGAGCAATTTTATTGTTTCAAACTAAAAGAAAATATAGTTATTTCAAAGTTATATATATATATATATATATATATATATATATATATATATATATTTATATAATTTAAAAATATGGCAGCTGCAGAACGTTTAATTCCAGATGCTAGCACATTGGTCAAATATGATAATCCTGTTTTAGTAATAAAACATGACAAAAAACTGAATTAAAAGTAGGACAAATCATCACCAACACGTGCTAAATCTGCACCAGCACCTGCAGATGCTCGTCGTGAGACAGAAGAAATTTTAAACGGTATATATATATATATATATATATATATATATATATATATATATATATATATATATATATATATATATATATATATACAGTGCGTTCAATATAATCGGACGCACACAATAACTCTTTGTATTGCATTTCACAAGAAAGTGTTTAAATAGTTTTTATTCATTTACAAATACTCTATTAAGTGCTTGGTTTAGATAATTTTTAAGCTTCTGGTTTGACCGGAAGCGCACATAATTTTATTTTTTAAATCACACTGTATATATATTTTGCATTTTGCATTGCTTATTTTTTCTCAATACATACGTATAAAATTCTTATAGGGTTTTATAAAAAAATTAGGAAAAATGCCATCGAAAGTTTTTCAATTTTATTATTCGATTAGAAGACTCAAACAAAACCGTAGGCAGCGTACGTCAACAAAATCTCATCGCAATTGTTTTTTCGTTTATTGCAATTGACAATCAGATAAAAGTTTAATTTGATTTCAATCGAAATAATTGTTTAAAATGAATAACAGTGAAAACGTTGACCTGTTGTTAATTTTCAGTGAATGTAAACGTAATTCTCGACGAGCGGTAGAATTATAAGCACAAAGATATCCCAATAGATACCATCCTTCCGAAAGTTACATACGAAAAACTTAACAATCGCTTAGAATGCGTGGAACATTACCAGGAGTAAATTATCAGAATTTAGAACAACAAAGAAATGTTTTGACCGAAGATATTGAAGTACAAATATTGGGTTATTTTAGAATAAATCCACGGTCATCTATTAGACATGTAGCGCAAGAACTAGGTGTATCAGTTGGCTCAATTCACAGGACATTAAAAAATTCAAAATGCTGCCGTATAAAGCCGATTTGGTTCAACACTTGCGGCCTCAAGACTCTGATCGGAGATTAACTTTGATTGCATGGATAGTTGAGCAATGTGATCACAGTCCATTACTTTTAGATCATATTTTATGGACAGATGAATCCAAGTTTACAAATAATGGAGTTATTAATAAACAAAGCAATCGTTATTGGTCTGACGAAAATCCTCATTGGTCAATGGAAACTAACCATCAAACCGTATGGGGTACTAATATTTGGTGCGGTTTAATTGGAAACCAAATTACTAGGGCCTTATTTCTATGATAGTAATCTAAATGCCAATAGGTATCTTTAATTTTTAGATAACGTGCTACCAACAATGTTCGATGAGTTTCCTTTGCTTCTGCGACAACAATTGTATTTCCAGCAAGATGGAGCTCCAGCTCACAACGCGTTGATAGTAAAAGAATATCTTAATCAAACGTTCAATGAACGATGGATAGGAACTAACGGCCCGGTAGAATGGCCTGCGAGGTCACCGGATCTTACACCGTTAGACTTTTTCTTGTGGGGTCATTTAAAACAGTGGTGTATGCCGATCCACCTTTAAATGTTATAGACTTAAAGAATAAAATTACAGCTGCATGTGTTAATTTAACTATGCAGCAAATCAAAAAGCAACTAACCATGAACTCAGGCGACGATTAGAAGCATGTTTAGAACAGAATGGTGGCAACTTTGAACAATTTATTCGCTAATTATGACTGATTTTGTTTAATTTTTCTAATCATATAATAAAATTTAAAACATTCGATGTCATTTTCTCTAATTTTTATATAAAACCCTATAAGAATTTTATACGTATGTATTGAGAAAATAATAGGCAATGCAAAAATATATATACAGCGTGATTTAAAAAATTAATTATGTGCGCTTCCGGTCAAACCGGAAGCTTAAAAATTATCTAAACCAAGCACTTAATAGAGTATTTGCAAATGAATAAAAACTATTCAAACACTTTCCTGTGAAAGGCAATACAAAGAGTTATTGAGTGCGTCCGATTATATTGAACGCACTATATATATATATATATATATATATATATATATATATATATATATATACCGGTGTAAATCAAATAGGGACCACCCTCTAACTTTTAAACTGGTCGTTACATTTTGTTCAAATTTTGGTGGGTTATATTAGCGCCAGTTTGGGATTTTTACATAAAAACAATATGGCCGACTTCCAGTTTTACCGGAAATGAGACAAAAGCTGAAAATTTAAATGGAACGCCCTGTAAATTATTACATATTTATATTCTAGGGCTTCAAATACATACAGTTCATCTGTTAAGTGTTAACTCAGCCGACATTTTAATATTTTATTTTTAACTTTTTTAATTTTAGATCATTATGACGTCATTTAAATTATAGATAGTTGACGTACAATTACCCCCAAGACATTATTTTTGTTAATAGTCGATTTGAGTGAAGTTTGTTAACGATCAAATTTAAAAATTAGGGTTTTTAACTAAAACTCACTGTTTCCAATAGAAACATTCATGGACCACCCTGTATATTAAATAGCTCTTTCAAGTACTAGTAAAACGATATGCATAGTAATATCCTGAGTTCCTAAATAAAGCACTAATTTTATTAACACAACATGCTTCTGAAGCCGACTCTGTCAAAATAAAGATGCGTTGAGTTGACATTTGGCAGATGAACTATATGTATTTCAAGCCGTAGAATCCACAGATGTAAAAATATACAGGTTGTTCCATTTAAATTTTCAGCTTTTATGGCATTTCCGGTGAAACCGGAAGTCGGTCATATTGTTTTTTTATGAAAAAAAATGCTAAACTGGCTCTAATATAACCCATCAAAATTTGAACAAAGTCTAACGACCCGTTCAAAACTTACAGGGACCGTATTTGATTTACACCGGTATATATATATATATATATATATATATATATATATATATGTGAAATTTGGTACCTAGAGGTTTTCTATGATGAGAAATTCAGATTTGATCATAGTTTTGATGTATCTTCCAGAGTGCGCCACCAG
>JARFJB010000859.1:0-25000 GCA_036346205.1 Vesta saturnalis
TAATGCATCAAAACTTCTGGTAAATATTTATAGAGAGGCTTTATGGCATCAATTCTACTTGACCAGCGTGTTTCGGATAAGGGCTTTAGAGTTAAATTAGTAACATGCTTGATTAAGATATTCCATCGATTAGTAGACGCTGAGAAAAATTTGTATAATTCTTGTATTATATTAAAAAAATTTATTGTTTCATGGTTGATATTAGCGGCATCATTTACAATTAGGGTGTGATTCGCACAAGGAACATAAAAAGCTCGCGGGTTCAAATCTAAAATTCTTTTTTGTAGGCCACTATTTTTGCCGCGCATGTTAGAGCCTCTTATATTATTTATGTCTAAATTTAATGTTTTTAATAGATCAATAAGAAATGTTGTTAATCCAGCCCCTGTAACATCTAAAATTGGATAAAATGCTAAAAAATGTTCATGTATTTCAGTCGATCCTAATGCTAAATTGAAATGAAAGAATCGAATTATTACACTTATTTGCTCAATATGAGAAACATCCGGAGTGCAATCTAATATTATTGAAAAATATTTATTTTGTCGACATAAATTTATAATATGATTTTTAATATTAAAAGCCATTAAGGAAAGTATTTCATTTTGGATTTTGTCTCCTAGATATGTTGGCATTTTGTGAAATTCAGAATCGCTATTTATACGTCGTGTGTGTTCCGATATAATAGGATCAAACTTTTCTAGCATTTCAATACATTTTAAAAATTACCATTGTTGCGATTGTAAAGATTGTTGCTTTTGCCTCGAAGTGCAAATTTTGTTTACATAAAAATTGAATTACATAAATTATTCGCTTTATTACTTCATACCATCGTTTACTTTCAATGTCTAATATTGTTTGCTGTAAATAATCAACAGTAGTTTTATTTTTGAACGATAGAAGCAACTCTGTCCATTTTTTGCAGTTAGTAAAGTGAGTGGAAGTTTTTTCATGGCGGTTCAGGTACATTGCTAGATGATGCCAGTCATTAAATCCCTGAATAAATCTATTTTGCTGAGAAGGTTCGAAAAGTTTACAACAAAAGCAATAAACATTATTTTTCGTAATTGAGTAAATCAACCAATTTCTATTACATTCTTCACCATTTTTTAAGTTTCTCTTATAGTAACCTTCAGAAAATTTTCGACCCAACAAATCGCGCGGAAAATTAAAGTTTTTTATTTGTTTAGCACCCGTTTTTATAATAGCTTGCCTAGATATGTGAGATATTGGTTCCGGCTAAAGCCCTGGGTCATCAAATGCACATTTATTTATTGTATCTGTGCCTGTCTCTTCAGTATAGTCCCCAGATCCAAAAACAGGGGTAATTTCTTCAACGATTTGATTATCTTCACTGGGAGTTGGTCCTGGCTGACTTTGTATTTTGAATTCATCTACACTGCAACCGGGTACTGATTTCTGAATTGAATCTGGAGGATAATCTTGGTCAGTTCTGGTCGTTTGTTTCGTAAAATACTGTGTTAATATTGAAGCATTTTTCTCTTGTTCTTGGCGTCTTTTTTTATTAATTAAATTTTGATGCCCGGAGAGTTTCTTTTTCTTTCTTTCTTGAGACATCTAAATACAAATATTCAATAAATTATAAATGTAATTATTCTATTACCAAAAGTCTTGTTTACGTTATTTGCTTTAGTTTTGCTTTAATTATAGGAAAGTATGAAGTAACATTTTCGAATAATTTCGCTTTTATTACTTTTTTTCTAGATTTTGCAAACATGATCGCTACCCCTATTGGGAAATCTGTATTGTTATGTATGTATGTTTATTTTAAATGCAAAATAGCTTACCTTTAATCTTTAATGTTCTTGATATTCTTAAATTCACATTCACTCACAAATATTTTAAAAATACAAGGTACATAAATTCTACGCTAGTGCAGTATTGCTTGCTGAAGGAGGATGAAGCAAATAATATGTTTGTTCAATCATAGACGATTTCAAGTAATGCATGTTTTAACAAGACTAAACGAGTTAGAATGCCTGCGCTTCATTTTGTAAATTCGTGAAGGGACAAATTTCCGCTGCCGCGTCGCCCGCGCGCTCCCGCCCCCGCGGCTATATATCCATCAGCGATTTAATATGAAGAGTCCACTGTATACATGATATTAACACGACTATACGAACTATTCATGTTAGAACAAGAATAATTACTGAGATCATAAATAAGTTATAATAAAATAAGGCGATATTGAATTATTTTAATCGCAACCTATACCGAATTTTGAATTTATACATTTTTAAGGCGCCTTTGGCCTCCTGGCGCCTGTATTCGCTGACACATTCGACACGTGGACGGCGCGCCCCTGTGTGTGTGTGTGTGTGTGTGTGTGTGTGTGTGTGTATGTTAGTATCCGCGATAACTCCAGAGCCATAAGACGTACATACTTCAAAGTTTGTATTTCGGCTTCATTTTATTTTTCCTACAGTTGATTAGATTATGGGAGAAATCCAGCGGCGGAGAGGGTGGGTTTATAAGTGTTTTATCAAATATTTCTGAAACAGCTGCATATTACAAAGATTAAAAAATACCTAGATATAGATCTTAAACATATCAATTAATATTGCTCTATACAATTTTTTGATACGAGGCGTAATTTAGCGGCAAAAAATTCCTAAGCCATAAATTTTGGAGGATAATTTTTGGATCCACCATATTAAAATTCTTTGTTTTAAGATTTAAACGGATGTCGTTTGCAAAATGTGTAGTCATATTGCTAAATTTTATGATTTCATCTTGTGGAACAAGTGTCTTTATTCATAAACTAATTTCGCTCGAAAAATGAATGCTAATATTGCTATGATAAGCAAACATAAGTTTTTTTTTTTATTCTATCTTATTGAACGCCATTTTAAATCCGAAATATTGAAATTCTTTATTGATGGATCGATTTTGTTTAGTAATAGTGACCATGTTGTGATGGTGTGCAATGCCTAAGTATTATGATGTTATGTTGGACACCAGTTTATGCTTGCAATATTGAAACTCTTTACAGACTGGTTTCGTTGTGAAAAGTGTAGTTATGTAATTGTAAAGGACAAACACTAAGTTTTAATTATACTTAATAAGGCGCTATTTTAAATCACCATATTCACTTTTGGATTTAAAGGACATAATCTTGTAGGTAAACATTTTATTTCTATCAAAATCTAAACATCTACGTCAAAACAAACATTAAAATTGAAACTGTTTCAGTGTTACACGCTCTTTTAAACTTATTTACATTTTTATGATAGCCTTTGTTTATAGATTAATTTAGTTGATTAATACACCCCTATAGCTATAATATCTCTTTTATACAAAAAACATTCGAGGGATGTACGTTGACCGAGAGCATTATTCCTGTAACACCCGTGGTTCCTTCTATATTTAATGTCCTTTTAGTGTGTTATTCAATTAAAAAAAGACATTGATTTTTATTTTTGACATTTATTGTCATGCGTATTTTTAGTAATAAAGAAAGTGGGTTCGACTTTTATTTTAGAAAAAATATATAATCGAGTTTGTCCAGTCACCTTGCTTTCGTAACTATACAGTCTGTTTTTTGTAAACAAACATCAATTTTTCTGATGCCATTTTAATCGTTTGGTGCTGTGGTAAAAATGTTATCCGAAGATCTTTCCCAAAAAGTGCTATTAAAAGCTGTCGAAGTACTTGTACCACAAAAGATAAAAAAGTGTACGAAAAAGCAATTTTGAAGATTGATTAAAAAAATATGCGCCACAAAGGAAACAGTGATGCCAGCTTGCTTTCATGATTTGAGTGAGTAGTATTCTCCAAATTCTCTTTGGACAATATTTTCAATGCTGCAAAAAAAAAATTAAAATTAACGAGGCCGTTGTTCAATTGGAGCTTTTCCTTCAACAAACAGGAAGATATTATCTACCAAAAAAAAATCAAAAACTTTAACCAGAGAACATTTTTTGTCATTCTTAAAAGAAGCGTATTTGGAGCTTGCCGAAGTGATGAACTGATGAAGATACGTTTTAATGATGTTCGAGATATGGAAAATCTTACATTAATTGATATTCCTGAAAGCAAAAATGGTCAACAACGAAGTTTTTTAGTGATTGAAGAAAATGAAATATGTGCATTAAAGTTTGTTAAAATTATTTTGCTTCACACAAAAATGACCACGAATTACTAACAGACATTAAATTAAAAGTGAGTGAAGCAACAAAAGAAGAATTTTAAAAGAAACTGAAGATAATATTGGTGATTGTGACGCTGCATAAAAGTTTTGTTCCCCGAAGAAGAAGCGACCAAGAAACAATTCAGTAACGAACGTAGAAGAATATGAAGCAGAATATTTTCGACACGTATTTTTTACAATTTTCATATTACCGAAAAATGTCTCATGACAATTAGTAAACTAAAAGAAAAACTTAAAACCGATTTGGACTGGCAAGGATCGGAGAGTTCATTGAGAAGAATTGTAAGAGAATTTGGATTTAAATGGAGATTAGCTGAGAATAACAAAGTCATTAATAGAAAAAAGCGACATTCGTTTTAAGCGTATTCAGTACATAAAAAAAATAAACATTACAGAACACAAAATAGACCAATTGTGTATATTCATTCTGGTCACACAAAAAGTCATTGTTTGAACCGTCAGTCCGGTACAAACAATGGATTATTTTCTACAATTTCAAAAGCGCCTCGTCTAATAGTAGTACATGCTGGTGGTTATACAGGCTTTATACCAAATTCCCTTTCAATATTGAAATCTGGTAGTAAAAGTGGACATTGCCACGACGAAATGAATGGTAATAATTATGAGAAATGGTTGAAACAACAACTAATTCCCAATGTGCCACCTAACAACGTATTAGTTATCGATAATGCACCGTATCATTGCGTTCGAATAAATCTGGCACCAAATTCGAACAGCAAGAAAAGTACTATGATACATTAGCTTGTTTCAAAAAATATACAATTTTGTCCCAATATGTTGAAGCCTGAACTGTACAATTTAATAAAATCGAACAAGGACCGATACGTAGAATATAAATTAGACAAATTATTACAAAAAGCAGGACAGAAAGTTTTTCGCTTACCGCCGTACCATCCCGATTTAAATGCTATTGAATTAATATGGGCAAATCGATTTTTTTAAGATTAATTAAGATTCCTCAAAAACTACAAAAGATATTACACTGAGATTTGGTACACCTAAATGTCTAATTAAGTACAATTAATCAGGTGAGTTTGAGTCAACTGGCTCCATCCAGTGGCGTAGAATATGTTAAGTTAATCACTTTAAGTAAAAAAAAAACGCACGTACCTGCTTTTTTTGAAGAAATATTTTTTTGTTAAATTCAACATTTAATTCTGCAAATAAAATCATACTTAGTATTTTTTCGATTCGGCACCCGTTTTTGAAATATTTTGCATTAACATAAACGACTACATTATTCAATAATAACCAACTTAAATAAATAAATCAGAGATTACTTTGCATTTGACAGTTACGTATCTTATGTTTGCTAAAATAGTTGCATTTACGCGTGTTTTGTAATTCATTGTTTGTGTCTAATTACTGTGAAAAAATGCATTATTCCAAACGAGAACTGGTCGATCTGCATTTATGTTATGGTAATACTAATTGCAATGCTCGTGCAGCTGTTCGACTTTATCATCAAAGATTTCCAAATAGAAGACATCCACATCATACTACGTTTAGAACCGTTCATCGTAACTTGTTAGACCTATCCGTTTTACTCAAAGACTTACTGGCGAATTCTATTTAAATTTTTTGAGAGAAGATTTGCCAGAATTGTTTGACGACGTGCTCTTAGTTGTTAGAATGAACATGTATTTCATGCATGATGGTGCACCACCACATTCTACACGAAACGTCAGAGAATTTTTAAATGCATGGTTCCCTAGATGCTGGATTGGACGAAGAAGTGAAGTACCGAAGCCGGCACGATCGCCAGATTTAAACCCTCTGGATTTTTTTGTGTGGGGGTATCTGAAAACTCGTGTCTATTCTGTTCAAATTGATAATCGAGAGCAACTTTGGAATCGCATACAGATGGCATGCGATCAGATTAGGGCTATTCCACAAATTTTTCAGCGTGTTAGGCTTCATTTGCTAAGAAGAATACAAGATTGCATTCAAAAGGAAGGAGGACATTTTGAGCAATATGCATAAAAATAATTATTATTTTGTTTTTGATTCCTTCAATATCTCTTTAATAAAGTACCTAATAGTTAACTGCGTTATTTGTTGGTAAAATAAAACAAATTTTGATTTTTATTGAATAATGTGGTCGTTTATGTTACTGCAAAATATTTAAAAAACGGGGTGTCTAATCGAAAAAATACTAAGTATGATTTTATTTGCAGAATTAAAGGTTGAATCTATCAAAAAAAATATTTCTTCAAAAAAACCAGAGGTTTTTTTTTTACTTAAACTGATTGACTTAAAATATTCTACGCCACTGGATGGAGTCAGTTGACTCAAACTCACTTGGTTAATTGTATTTAATTAGAAATTTAGGTGTACCAAATCTCAGTGTAATATCTTTTGTAGTTTTTGAGGAATCCTAAAAAAAAACTTAAAAAAAGTATTTTTTAATTAACCTGCATCTCGGTTAGGAAGCATTTTCGAAAAGCGTTTATGATCATTTTTGTCTTATTTTGAATCATAGAATCTTCAGTTTTCGTTTGTCGGTGATTTTAAAATACACCCTGTATATGTTAATGATAAAGACTTGGAATTTAGTGATAGTGACTAAGTAATAAACTAGTGTTTCCATCCACATCTGTTTGGCGGTTTCGGAACTCAGGTTCCAAAATAAACTTGTCTTGTTCGACAGTAAAAGGCATTATAACCTAAAAAAAAATTATTTACGAGAAAGGCATAAAATACACGAATTAACTTACCTTGAAAGTCCTGGTTAATTTATTAATGAGTTTTTAAAATAGTATATTGTTTTATTAGGGGTAAAAGTGTGACTTTTTGTGGTGAGACTGAATGTTTGACAAATTCAGATGAGCCACAAAAAGTGATTTTACTCCGAATAAAACATGCCATTTTTTCCGCAAACGGCGTTTAAAAGATACAATTAGGGGAATATTTTTAAAAAGATTGCCGCGCAGTTGATAGATTTAGAAAAATGTAAAACTACATTTCTGTGGTTACTGGTTTTGTGGTTGTCAAGGCGAAAAAAAATTTGAAAATTCAACAATATAATTGTCAGAAACACACTATACTCCGTTAAACGAACAGATTCAGTAAATGCTCCTCCTACAAATAGTAGGTGCGTGCTACTAACTGCGCATAGGCCTTGTTTACAACCATCAATCAATTATTTTCTGAGTAAGACAGTGGTTGAATTACATTCAACGGTTCTTTAATGTATGCATATGAATTATTGCAGTCCCTAAAATGTATAATTATGTAGTTTTAACAGCAATCAAATAATAAACATATTTAGAAATATCAATATTTTAAAATCACACATTTTACGATTCAAAATTTTCTGTCAACAATGAATCAGTTTTAATACGGTTTGAAAATAAGCATGTTTAGTCTATGGGAATGTTGACATGCTGTACATGTCAGGACACGTATTTTGGAAATCGAAAAATAACATTAGTTTATAGTAAATGAATAGAACTTTAAGCTTACATTTTATTTTTATAGGAATTTACAAGTCAACTCCTTGTTGATGTCACAAGTGCTTGTTTATCTAAACAAACTGCAGTTATGTTACAGTTGAGAAAAATCCCTTTATTCTTTAATAATTGCCACAAAAACTTTATTATAAGTAGTGCCTTAATTCACAATTCTTCCTGTAGCTGCATTTGTATTTTTTACTAAGTCTGTAAATAAAGCACAACAGATCAGCCTTGTTCGGAGCCTGATGAAGAAGAGTCATCGCCTAACTGGATGATCAACGGCTCCACTTGAACTTCTATAGTGATATCCAATTGCCACGTATTTTCTTTCACACTTTGCACGTGTCTAATAGCATTTTTCCGATTATCTGACGTTACGTTTGCAACAGCGGTGCAAAATAATTGGTGCTCATCTGCGATTTTAAATGTTTTATTGTTCCTCGCAACTTCATCCCTGATTTGTGCCCATATCAGTTCGACTGGGTTTAATTCGCAATGGAGGTAAACGCAATACAGTATGATTCTGTGTTTTTACTATCTCATCGACAACTAATTTAGGAGCAATAGCAGCTTTTCTGACAAGGTCGAGAAGTTCGTCTTTGATCATATCTGGTTCGTAATCAATGGATTTGCTGGTTAGCCATACCTGAATGTCAGCTTTTTTTGATCCTGAATTTGGATTTTTGTCGATCTTTCTGCTATGATAGGAAGCCTTATCTCGTTTTTGCCTAAACGTCCAAGAACGTTGCGAAACCATTCTTCAAAAACCGCAGCTGTCATTTCTTCATGATAATCGCCAGATTTCTTGGACTCGAACAACAGCAAACCATCATCAACAAAACCGTCCTCGGAACCAATGTGGAGAACGATAAGGCGTTTTCCTTTTCCTGATGGAACCCTTAACCCCGTTGTTAATCCATGAACAAACGCTTGCCTCGGAGTCAAGATGGTTGCATCTTCCCATACTTTGCTTACTGTATGGCCACCATTAACCCAAGTCTCGTTTAAGAAATATACCTTTTTTCCATCTCTGTATTTTCTAATTTATCGTAGATAACGTCGCCTACACGCAACTATCTCGGATTTTTCTTGACCTTTTGGAATACCTATATTTCAAAATAAAGTATAATTTATGTTAGAGATAATTTATTCCTTTACTCACTTAAAGCCAATTTCATTCAACGAAGTTCTTAATCTACTGCTTTTTAATTGAGGCATCTCATCGTGCTCACCAATGGCGGCCGCAATCTTATTTAGAGTAGGTGTAACGTTTTGTTCAAAGAAGGAATGGACTACTCGCCTAAGATTAGTCTAGTTTTGTCGTCAATGTTGTCCAAAATTGCTCATTGTCGGTGGTACACAGCCGGAGGATGTAATACTTGTGTTTGCTTGTACTCACGTAGAATGTTGTACACACTTTTATCTGTAATACCTAAAATGATAAAGTAATGAATAAAATATGTTTTTATAAAGTTATTATGTTATCTGCTCCTTTTGCTGTAAATGTAACATTTTCAGTCGTGTTGTTGTTCGGGTTTTCTTCAACACAAACTTTAAAAATGTTTAAGATTAGCTCCTTTTCGTCAACGGGCCTGGCCGGGCGTTTTTTCGGGGGCGAAAGAATTTGTTGATCCATAATAAATGTAATTATTTGCTAATAGGCTACAAAATTGTAGCTAGTATTGAAAGATACTGTTTTTGAAAATGAAAAGTACTAGAGTAAAAGCTTTAACCAAAATAAAGAATGAAATCACAAATGCTAAACGACAAATCACTTTAACATTTATAGGTTAATATAATACAAAATTTTTCGTGGTTGTGTGAACCCGGTTAACCAATACAAATGTGCCATTTAAATTTCGCGCTAACTTGTGGGAATCTGTTCGTTAAACGGAGAATAGGACTGTGCGTTTTTGGTAAGTACTTGAGCATCAACATTTCACTTGCAGTAAAATACATTGAACACATTTTTTTGCAGGTTACATGGTATACAATCAATTGATTGACTATATAACAGAAAATGATATTATAACAACATACCAGTCAGGTTTTAGAAAAGGACATAATTGAGAAGATGCCATTCAATATTTACTTAATGAATGGACAGAAAATGTAGATAAGGGGTTAATTACATCTGCAATATTTTTATATTTGAAACGAGTCTTTGAGACAGTGGACAGGGCTAAACTTATAAGCACTCTGGAAAATTATGGTTTCGGTTGTACAGTTCTTCGATGGCTAGAGAACTACTTGACAAATAGAAAACAAAATGTAAAATGTGGTAATTGTGTATCTAATACGATTACGATTAATCACGGTGTCCCTCAAGGGAGCATATTAGGTGCCTTACTTTTCATTTTGTACATAAATGACTTAGAACATGTATTGAAATATTGTAAGTTTCATCTTTTTGCAGATGATGCTGTGATTTATTTAGCAGATGATATTGTCAATAGTGTAAAACAAAAGTTATAGGTATGTAACATCAATAAATGGATCAAAGTAAAAAAGTTAAAATTAAATGTAGGTAAAACCAAAGTTATGATTTTCAAGAGGCAAAATTCTCTCGACCAAATGGATTTCGAATTGTTTATTGACAGTGAGAAAATATAATTAGTACAAACAATCAAATACTTAGGAGTTCTTCTTGACAATAGGTTAAAATTTAACGGACATGTTGATTATATCTGTAAGAAGATTTCGAAAAAGATTGGTATCCTTGGAAGGTGTAATGATCCGTTTATCATTTTGGGCACGTAAAACTGTGTACAATACCATTGTATTGCCACATTTTCAGTATGCCGCAACAGTGATGTACCTAGCAAATAATAGTGATATTGATAGACTTCAGCGACTCCAGAACAAAGCTATGCGGATTATTCTGAGATGTGACAGATATACTCGTATCGAATTAATGCTCGAAAAGCTGAATTGGGTCAATGTCAGATGTATGTTGGAAATAAATGCCTTTGACATTTATACATAAAATACAGTTAAAGGTAGTGCTTAAATACTTTGAAGGTATATTATACCAAGGAAATAATATACATAGCCATAATACTAGGAATAATAAGGACATTATTGTGCAGTTTAAAAATACAAAAGGGGGTCAAAACACATTGTTGTATAAAGCAGTAATGAAACATAACAAATTGTGTAGTAACTTGAAAAGTATTAACAATGTCGAAAAATTTGCAAATATGTTAAAACTATATTTTAGGAATAAATTAGGAGAAGAATATGTCATATAATAAATAATGTATGTATATGTAAGAATGGATAGCACTCTTTGCTGAAGAATAAAGTTATTATTGTTATTATTATTGTCGGATTCCGTACCCAACTGTATGCCGCTCGATGGTCAAATTGCTAAGATAACTACGAACGATTTAATTCCAACCAAGTGAAGTAGAGTTTATAATCGTGCTTACGAAAGATTTCTGACATAGTGCAATGAGAAAAACATTACAAACTATTATGAAAGTATGCTACTAGCTTATTTTTGTAAATGTGGCCTCAATATTCCATGATAAAATGATTACCGATTAGATATTAGATATTAGCAAATATATGAAGCTACGTGCTTATTTGAAAAAGCAGAATGAGGGCTATAACCTTAAAAAGTCGAAGGTATTCACAAAGGAACGGTTTTAAGGTCAGTTATAATATACCGGGATATCAACAATGAATGACCGAAAAAAAACTGCTTTTTACAGAATTTTTATCAAAAGTTTATTCCAAGTTACTAGTGAAATTAGGCACAAATATTTATTTCATCTTCGATTGACATTTCATAAACGTACATAGATTTTTCCTTTTTCAATTATTCCTTTATCTAAATTTGTATTACAATAAAATAGTTTTTTTCAAAACTCATTAATAAATTAACCAGGACTTTCAAGGTAAATTTATTCGTGTATTTTATGCCTTTTTGGTAAATAAATTTTTTTAGGTTATAATGCCTTTTACTGTGGAACAAGACAAGTTTATTTTGGAAGCTTATTTCCCAAACGGCGAAAAAGATGTAGATGGAAACTGGAAGTATTCAGTACGATTATGTGTTGAAGAATATGAACATCACTTTCAGAACATCGAATTAGATGATGATGTTTTATGCCGACACATTCGAAGAATTGTTAGTCGTTTTCATGAGCATGGTAGTGTTTGCAAGGGAAAATCTACGGGTCGCACAACTGTACTTACAGAGGAAGTAGTGGAAAATGTACGCACACATTTGGAAAGAAGTCCGACAAAACCTTCAAGGTAATTGGCCCAGCAAACAGGTAATTTTGCATTATACAAAACATGGTTGACATGAATGTGTAAGCAATAAAATAAAAAGAATCTTAAAAGCCAAAACATTACATAAGTAAAGTTAGATTGACAACATTGTGCATATTTCAATATAAGCAATTGTTACAGGTCTTTCTTATGGTACAACAAAATAACGGTTGTGCAAGAATTACTCTTTAGATTTTCAAAAGCGTTTAGAATATTGCCGATGGTTCAACAACAACTTGAGAGATGACGAAATACTAAACTTAAGTTTCTTTACGGATGAAGCTTGGTTCCATTTATCTGGTTATGTGAATTCGCAGAATTACCGTATGTGGTCAGCAGAAAATCCACACGTTTTGAAGAAACTACTTTACATCCTGTAAAAAAAATTTTGTCATTTATGGTAGTATTTATTTTAATATCTGCATTTACGCCACTGGGTATAGCACAATTTTCATTTTAAGGATGCGGAACAGTAGTACTGTCCTAGGAGCGGCACGGTCAAACAATGATGATCGCACTGTATTTATTACCTCTGTTAAATTTCTGTCACGCCACTTTTTATCCAGCCGTGAGCGTACAAAAAAGTACTTTTTTGTTCGCTCACGTCCGGACAAAAAGACATCTGTGAAATCAAACTTCAACATTAGGAACTGACGCTAATAAAGTCGACATTTGCGCAAAAAAACGATTTTATTGTAATACAAATGTAGATAAAGGACTAATTGAAAAAGCAAAAATCTATATGTACGTTTATGAAATGTCAATCGAAGTTGAAATAAATATTTGCGTCTAACTTCACCAGAAACTTGGAAGAAACTTTTGATAAAAATTCTGTAAAAAGCAGTTTTTTTCGGTCAATCGTTGTTGATATCCTAATCCTGGTACTTTATATAATTATATCTAATACTAACATTATTACCGGAGTATTCCTGCTAAAATTGCGACCTTTTTGAATTTTCCCAATGCTAAGTCATAGACAGGCCATTGTTTAAGACGTACAGCAGCAACTTTACACTCTGACGGAGGTAACACAAAAATTTGAAGAAGCTTGGAGGCTGAAAGAGTACAACAGTAGCTCAAAGTTATGTAGACAATAGCAATCACTCTAAATTAGTGATTGCCTCACTTTCAGCGGGTATAAATTCAATTTCACGATCTACAGTAGCAGAATTTAGCACTACTTCAAAAAATATGGCATCTGGTCCTGTTTCAAATGGAGATAGTACTTTTTCAGGTCACTTCGAAAATTGTGTAATTTTTATATTCTTATTAGTAGTTAGACAAATAGTTGGAATTATGGATGTACAATTATTAGATCTATGGTTAGAATATTTATTTTTTGACGTTTTGTTATTTGACATTTTTATTTGATGTTAATAAAAGTTTCATCAAACATACTTATGTTTCCAGTAATTTCATAATACCCTAGGGCATTATATCGCTTCTAACGTGTTTAAAAATAGGTGCATTATTGGAAAAAACACTATAAGGACATTAAATCCATTAATAACTGCATAACGTCAAAAATCGCCAGCTTCGGTATCGAAACTTGATGAAATGAATATTGGTTTTGAGTTGGATGTTTATTGCGTGTCATGTTGTCATTAATCTTCCTAAAATATATTAGTGTTGAATTTGGACGCATCACCCAAAGAGTTTGAGGGGTATCAAATACTCCTCATCAAGGGGAAGGAGAGGGAGAAGTTTCCTTTAAATTAGATACAAAATTATGAGTCTAAGTGACAAATGTAGTGACTGTTTATGGTAAGTTTTTAGTGTCATAATGCAATAGTGTCAAAAAAAAAATAATAGTAGGTGTATTATGAAATTAGTTTATAATGCTGTGGTGTATTCATCATTAAGTTTAAAAAAAAACATTTTATTTTTGTACATGACATAAAGACAATCTTTTATTCACCACATCCTTACTTAATATTTTTAACCCAGACACGTCATAACTTATACACTACATTCCTCTCTTACTTATTACGGATTTAATTTATTAGAGGATTTAATTAACCTACCGGATCGTGCCATTCTGGGCAATGTTTGTTTTAAAGTAAGATTTGTGCCTAGATTCAAATTACTAGCATAATTTGGACCATCGCCAGAATTATCAGCATTTGGCAAGTTTACATCAACTTTAACTGTACTGCTAGATTTATCCCAAATACTAACCTCAGCTGGCCTATCTGATGATGTATCAGTAGCTGCCCTATCTTCTATACTCAGAACATTATTATCATCTATTGCCTCATGGCTGAAACATGGAATTGCAGACTCATTCCTATTTGTGCCCATATGATCCGCGTGAACAAATTTAATATTGTCTCCACTCCAATTCTAACCAGATACGTACAATAACTTAATACTTTCAGTATTTCACCCTTCTGTCATAGTTTTGCATACTTATTGATGACAAGAATATTTTCATTTAACTTAAACAATATTTGTTTTCTCTCCGAAGTTCCTGACTTTATAGACGTGTCATGATAAGAAGGTTTTAACAAATAAAACCTATTCCTTGGTCTAAATTTAAATACACATAACGCTGGTGAAACATCAGTGCTCGAGGTGGGAGTGTTCCGGTAACTAAACAAAAAGCTATGCAAGTTAGACAAAATTATATCTTCGGAAATATCCTCCTCTCTCAAACCAAAAAGTGCCTTTTTTAAGCCCTTTTTTACAGTTTGTACCATTCTTTCCGCTAAACCATTACTTTGTGGATGGTAAGGAGGGAACTCGACAGGCTTAATTCCATTGGCCTGACAAAATGAAACAAATTCGGTGGAATTAAATGGTGGACCGTTATCATAAACCAATTCGACTGAAAGACCAACACAGTAGAAAAAATATCTTTCAATTTTAGAATGGTTTCCGATGCACTGGTACCATTTTTCATTAACTTGACCTCTATCCACTCAGAATTCTGGTCAACCAATATTAAAAATGTACATTTAAATTTGTGAAAGAAATCAATATGAACACTAAAAAAAGTACATGGAGCTGTAGGCCATGCAACTTGTTTATTAGAATTCGTTACATTCTGACACCTTTGACAAATATCACATAAATATATAAACCTTTCTATCTCCAAATTCATGTTAGGCCACCAACAGTATGAACGAATAGGTAAGCACTTTGGATCTAACAATTCCACAATGTTGTTCGTGAAATAGTTCAAGCACTTCTCCCCTTAAAACTCTAGGAATTACAACCCTACTACCAACCCGAATACAATCCTGTTCTACAAATAATCCATGACGCCTCCTAAAATAAGATTTCAAATTCTCATCACTAACATTATTGGGCCATCCCGAAAAAATGAACTCTGAATTTTAAGAGCAACAAATCTTTTAATGTTTCCCTGCTGATGTCATTACCATTCAGTGGCACTTTCTTTACTAAATTAAATGAATATATCGAGTCAGGAATTTCAGACTTCTCACCACAAGGTAAACGACACAATCCATCCTCATGACTTATTAACTTCCCACTTTTATACTGTATATCATAATTATAACCTGACAAAAACACAACCCATCTAGTAATTCTTGCAGCCGCTGTAATTGGAATACCTTTATTTTTCCCAAAAATGAATACTAGGGGTTGATGATCTATGATTAACGTAAACTTTTGTCCAAATAAATATGTATCAAACTTACGAATAGCAAAGATGATGGCTAACGCCTCCCATTCTAAATTACTGCACCTTTGCTCTATTTTTGACATTGAGGTGGACTCAAACAAGACCGGTTTATCAACACATTCGATTTTGTGACTTAGAACAGCGCCAACTCCATACCCACTAGCATCACACGTTACAAAAATAGGTAACGTAGGATCAAAGTGAACAAGCACATTATCTGCCTTTACTTAATTCAAAAGCTTCCTCACACTTTCGGGACCAATGTTTTGTAAATTCCATATTTTTCTTACATAAATTATATAAGGGTTTTAATTTTGTAGATAACATCGGGATAAATCTGCCATAATAATTTAACAAACCTAGAAAAGACTTTAGTTCAGTTAAAGATTTTATAGCCTTAATTTTCTCATCAGTGGGATGAATACCTCTACCATCAATAACATGTCCCAAACATTCTACCTGTTTAGCAAGAAATATACATTTCATTTCATTAACTTTTACATTGAACTCATCTAATCTCTTCAACACCTTCATCACAGTGCTATGACATTCAGGCAATGATGACCCATAAACCATATAACATTTAGTATTTTTCAGACCACCTAGAATACTATCCACAGTTGCCTGGAATATTCCAGGAGCTGAGCTTATACCGAATGTTAATTTGGTACAGGAAAACAAACCCAAACGGGTATTAATTACTGCTACTTTTTGAGAGTTTTTGCTAAGTTTCAATTTTTGATGCTTACCCCTTAAGTCGAGTACCCTAAAATTATCTATTACCCCTTAAGCTGGCAAAAATATCCTCAGGTAAAGGGAAGACACAATGATCACTATTTATGGCTTTATTCAAGGTTTTTCTTAAATCCACACAAATCCTGATCTCTGAATTTTTCTTTGGGACTACTACTATAGGACTTTCCAATTCGAATGATGCAAAAGGCATGTCATATGCGCTATGAAACACTGGCTGAACACCTTCTTTCAAATCCAATTCAATTTCTATATTTTTAATACTTGACCTCTGATTTACACTGAACACATTTTTAAATTGACATTTTAAATTAGAAATGAGACTTGGCACTTCCTCTACATTAGACTTTGATAATAACTGATCAGAATCACCTGAAATAAACATTTGACCAATATTCTGAATTTTATATAACTCACCAAAGTTGATTTTATTTCTCCAGTTAGGATTTAATACATTTAACCAATTTCGACCTACTAGCGGAGAGAACTTATTGCCTCTTAATATTACAAGAGGTAAATTGAAATTCTGGCTACCCAGATTGACAGTTACCTGAGTTTCCCCTAGAACACTGACGTTTTGACTAGATAATACTCAACTCATATCTGACAGGGTTAACTACCAAATGTTTGAAATAAAGTTCAAAATCATTTACATCCATTACCGAGCGACAGGCTCCACTATCATTTACAAAAGTTATTTTTTTTCTCTATTACTAAATTTATTTTTACCGGCTCATTACTATCGGAATCTAAATTCGATAAAAATCCTATATATAAAGAATTTGACTCAGAATCACCTTCCGATAATTCAACATTTGTTTCTCCTACATTATGGACATTACCATTTCTGCACATTTTACTGATATGACCTTTCTTCTTGCAGATGAGGCATTCCCACTCTTTAGCCAGACACTTATCGGAATCACGCTTCCTTCCATACCGAAAACAAGCTTTCCAATTGTCTGACATCTCACTTTTCTTTGAATTACTCTTACCTCTCCTACGAACATACATCTTATCAATACTGTTTGGCAGAGTTGCATCGCCAATGCCGACATTCATGGACCTAACTTGTTCTTCCGCTAACTCCATTGAAAGTGCGATTTCATAATCACGACCAAAAGTTAACTCGATTTCTGACAATAATTTTCTCCTAATATTTCCCGATCGAATTCCACAGACTGACCGATCTCTGAGACACTCAGAAAGGAACTGACCAAACTTACAATAATACGAGTAACTTTTTAGCTTGGTTACAAACGACTTAATGCTTTCGTTAGACTCTTGGATAGCATTATAAAATTTATATCGCTCTACAATAACTTATCTTTTTGGACTATAATGTCTGATTAATGTACCCTTGATCACACTATAAGACTCCGAGCTGGATAGGTCGGAAGCAAGTAAGTCCTTTAATATACCGTATGCTTCACCGCCTATTAAGGTTAGTAATAAAGGAACTTTCTTGTCATCCTCCACACTATTGCAGATGAATAGTTGTTCAAGACGTTCTAAATCACAGTATAAATATATAGCTAACGCTATATATTTATACTGTGTTCTAAATACGATGATATTTGCGAGACTTTAGGATTGAACTTTTCGGTAGACCATATTAACGACATTCTTGATTAATGAATACTGATCAGCTAACTGACGGAACTACCACGTACGCACAGTTCACTTTTTTAAATTCAATTAAGATTACTATTTCGCACCCGCCCAAGCTCGAAGATTCGTCGCTAAATTAATGTGTATTCATTATTAAGTTTAAAAAAAAACATTTTATTTTTGTACATGACATAAATACAATCTTTTATTTTATTTCGCCACCATAATGTTCTTTATTTTATTTTGCCACCATAATGTTCTTTATACGCCCCCAAATGCGAGCGTAATGTGGTCTTTATAGCACGGAAATGTCATTGTTGCTAAGCAGCATGATTGACCACAAACACATGACATGATATGTCACGTAAGTTGAAAGAATTATTGAAACAACATCCTTACTATACAACCTTTATTAATAAAAATAATAGTAGTGAAACTTATTCTTTATAAAAATTGAAAATACAGTTGGATGGATTTGAAATTGTAACTCCAGATGAGCCAACACCAAAGCTGACAGTTCCTTCGCCGTTTTGTGGTATACTTATAGCTGCTGTACTAATAATGTTCTGAGCAATTTTAATTTTATTTTGCAGAGAATTCTCTACATATGATTCGGCTACTTTATCCGATCGCCATCCACCAGTGCCCTTGTATCACCGCCCCTTTCTGCAAAGATCGTCGCCGCATTCCTGCGAAAGCAGTGCCCTGTGTACTTATGGGCATCCGGTAGATTGAGGAACTCTTACTGTCGACTTTATTTCACTGCATTTGCATTTAAAAACTTGCCGAAAATACTGAATCTTTTTAAAATTTTGTTCCAGTTTCATGGTGCAAAATAAAATAAAACATTGTATATACCACGGGCATAATTGTAATTATGGCTCTCAGGAATATAAAAGCCCTCCGCTTCGCGTCGGGCTTTTAACATTCCCGCAAGCCATAATCTTCTGATTATGCCCTTAATACATAAATATCTATTATACGCCCCCAAATGCGGGCGTAATGTGGTCTTTATAGCACGGAAATGTCATTGTTGCTAAGCAGCATGATTGACAGCTGACCCATGACATGATATTTCACGTAAGTTGAAAGAATTATTGAAACAACAACCTTTATTAATTTAACATTAATAATATTAATGAAATTTATTCTTTATAAAAATTTCTTGTGAATAAGTTTTTGCGTTTTCACCTTCCATTTTAGAATGCAAATTATTTACAAACAAACAGTACCTTAGCAACAATTTAGCAATATCACAGTATCTTAGTAACAACAAATTAGCCTACTGTCGACTTTATTTCACTGCATTTGCATTGAAAAACTTGCCGACAATACTGAATCTTTTTAAAATTTTGTTCCAATTTCATAGTGCAAAATAAAATAAAACATTGTATGTACCACGGGGATAATTGTAGATTATGTCTCTCAGGAATATAAAAGCCCGACGCGAAGAGGAGGGCTTTTAACATTCCCTAGAGCCATAATCTTCTGATTATGCCCTTAATACATAAATATCTATTATTCACCACCTCGTTACTTATTATTATTTTTAACCCAGCCACATCATAACTTATACACTACGTTTGCAAGGGATTATGGCAGGAGTTTCCTTTATTGCTTGAGCGGAGAACTATAATCCTGCATTATAAACGAATTTCATATGCTATTTTATCGTCGAACTAGCCACGTTGAGACACTATAGTTTCCATAGTTTTGCATTATAAGTGTCATTTATTTTTTTGTAAATAAACAAATTTTGCAAACATGGATTCAGACGTGGATGAAGAAATCCTTAAAATAGCAGAAGAAGCTGAGTTGAGTCTTATATCTAAAAAGTCCGAAATCATTTATAAGAAAGAGTTCGACAGATTTATTGAGTGGATGCGCAAGAATAATACGGAAACTGTTACAGAGGTTTTGCTTGCATATTTCCTTGATCAGGTAAGTTCATTACATCATTTAATTCTTAAAGGTAATCATTCTCTGTATTTATTTTATTAGTCGAAAAACTACAAATCGTCTTCATTATGGTGCATGTACTCCAAAGTAAAATGTATGTTACGTCTCAAAAAGGATGTGGACATCAGCAAGTTTTCAAAACTTTCGGCATTCTTGAAAAACTGTTCTGTTGGGTAAATACCAGAGAAGTCATTACTGTTTTCAAAAGAGCACTTACTTATTTTTTTCTTGAAGCACCCAACGGCATACTTACTTATGAAGGTAAATTTTTACTTTTAAGATTATTCTTAATAAATATGATTCCATTTTAGGTAGTTGCAATATTTGATGTGTTTGGCGGTTGCAGACGCACAGAATTGTACAATCTGTGTGTTAGGGGTATTAAAGAAGAAGGTTCTGTCTTTGCGGTTTATATTAGAGATACCAAAACACATAGACCCAGGGTTTTTACCATATTAAACGATGACAGTGGAGTAAATTATATTAACCTCATTAAGAAGTACATGAGTTTAAGACCGAAGCATGTGAACATTGAAAAGTTTTTTTATTCTACAATGGGTTTAAATGCACCTGTAATCCTATTCGCATTAACACATTTGGTCAGATTCCTCGAGATATTGCTAAGTATTTAAATATTCCCAATGCCGATCAATACACAGGACATTCATTTCGTAGAACTTCTGCCACAATCTTGGCAGGCAGTGGAGCAGACTCCATCGAAAACAAGAAGAAAATTGCCAAAATCTTATGACCTAGTAGCGTACAACAAATGAGTAACCGAGAAATATCTATATCAACATCTTCAAGCAGTTAAAGCGAATGCCTTCTTGAAACATCTGGGGGAATTTCAATTACCGGACATTCCAATTGTACCATTAATATTAACATCAGTAAACAATAATTTCTTTAATATTACATTAATTACAGATCATATTCTAACTGTAGTATTAATATAAATAAATAGTTTGTTCAATTTCTTTGTTTGTATTTCGTCGTCAAGAAGACTTTATGGCACAACATTACAGCACGCATGAAATAAGGTTACAAATTATTAACGATTTTGACATTAATAACCAAGGCATTCTGATGCTAGTCGATGACAAATCTATTTCATTCTGTATTTTACTTCGGTTTTTAAAAGTACATTAGTTAATAAAATGCCTAGCGGGATGTACTCATTTGTATATTTTTCCATTGAATGCATCATTTGTAAAATATATGGGCGATCATTTCAAAATTATGTTTTGTCATTAAAAACCTTTTAAAGTTCTTATAGTAAAGTTAGTTTTTTCGCTGTCCAAATTTTATTCATAACAGAACAAATCCTTTCCACGGTAGCGTTGAATCCCGGCAAACACATGCACATTTCAACAATTTTTAATATGTTGCTGTGTGGTATATCTTCTCTCTTAAAGTGGTTAAAAATCTCGAACCATTGTTTGTTAATAGAAACGGAAATTTCTTTCTCCTCTTTTATTTTTTGACTGGTTTTACATTTTTTAATGCACACAATTTCATCAAAAAGTTCCGAATCATCTATATAAATATCAGGGTGTTGTTTTTGAAAAACAGTTAATGAGTTTCCAATATCTGACCATAGCTTTTTTAGCAATTCCCAATGAAACGTTTGCGAATCTCCATTTCTCCAAATAGGCTATACAAGTAATATAAAACATGGCCACTGACATTTTAAATTGATTTACGACTAGGTCTTCTCCTTCATTAACCAAAGCTACTAGCATAATGTTAACTTAATTTGGCAAAAAGACTTAATTTTTTTATGTTGTATTGTATCCCAACAGTTTTTGGTATTCAACATTAACAAACTCACAAAATTCGCTTAATTATTTAACTCGAACGGTATCAATGTAGAAATAGCCATAGATTTTCACAATAATAGCTTCGATTTCAATAGGCAAGTAGTTTGCAGTTATGAAGGATAGATATGAGCAGTATAGTTCACCTCAACTAAAGATCTTTTAAGTAACTGCTGAAAGACGTTATTTTCGCCATGTCTTGCTACTCCTCCAAACCGCAATTTGTGTTGTTAATTATTATTTGTGAACCGTTATAATAATATAATCGAATATAACGTCTGAAGTTTCACCTGGAAGATCTTGAACTTCCAAAAGTTTTACTTGAATGGCCTTGTCTTTCATATAATATCCTAGTAAAAGAAAGTTCCAAATTTACGCTAGTAAAAGCGATATCCAGGTAAACGATAATCGATCACATGTAAATAGGCAAGCTCTAATATTATACACGTAATTTTAGTACCGTGATCAGATGTGTACGTTTGGTCACCTACCTTACAGGATATTGTATAATTAACTTTAAAATTATGTAACAATGAGTTTTTCCAGCCATTGTATTAATCACATAAATGCAAATACATTGTAATTAATTACACATTAATAAACTGTTTTTCATTATGTAACAATGAAAAAAATATCACTAATCACAATAAATTGAATAAGACAGTTACCTAAATACGCAAAATACTGTATTAATAACATAATACACAATGTAATTGATGACAAAGTGGCAAACTTCCATATCTATATAAACATTTTATACAGTTTAATCGTTGATTGAAATGGTTTAATTTATTCCACACACAACAAATCGGAGGAAATATTCCGTGCGGATGCGCAATGCATATGATAGATGGCATTATTTAATTAATCGCACATTTTTTATTGCACCATCTCGTGTCCAATGGCTAAAGTTCCATAATTTGCTATCATTTATTTATTGCAATAATAAATAAACAAAAGCTTTCCGCACTATTTGTTAATGTTAATCTGTCATTTTAGAATACTGTCTTTTACAGGAAAAAACTTGAAGTAAATTCGCCTTGGTACCCGGATACCAAACAATTACCTAATGCCGTCTATTAAACAGTAGCATATTCTGTGTATCATTGGCTGTCGTAATCGGAAATTAAAGGATAAAGAGCTTGTGAAACGTACGGTTATGGGGAAGAATTGGGGAAATAATTATTTAATAATATCAAATTATAATTATAATGATATAATATTTATAATGTAATTATTTTTAACAAGGACTAAATAAAAGCATATGTTCAAAAATATTGAAAAGAAGCGGAGCTTGAATACATGAGCATCGGTGGTTCAGTGGTAGAATGCTCGCCTGCCACGCGGGCGGCCCGGGTTCGATTCCCGGCCGATGCAACTTTTTTTGTCATCTAAAATTTAACACTCACCATTAGTTTTTGAGGTAAATAAATAAATAATTATAACTTAAAGAAGCATAATTTGTGTTTTTTTATATAACACTTTTATTTCGTGAAACACAATGTGGCTAAATTACAATTGTCAGAATCAGCATCTTAAAACGGAAGTGGCGGGTGTGTCAATGGAAATATTATGGAAGGGCATTACATCTACATCCGGTCGGTCAATGTACTATTTCACATTTTCAATATGAACACCTACACACGATTAAAATGCTGCAATAAACAGATCTGTTTATTTTTAGAAAATTTTTTAGAATACTAAAAATCAACATTATCATGTAAACATTGCCATTATCAAAGAGTTCCTAACTAAATATGTAAATACGCCTATTATATAATTTTACTTTTTTGTCCGGAAAATGTAGTTAGTGTAAAGCAGGTCAACTAACAATGTAAAAATATGACGTATGCGTTATTAATACCTACTAAAACAAGAAACAATGCAGTAATTGCTATCAAAGTGTTTATGTTTAAAGGTTAAATAAGAATATTTTCCAAAATTCATATTATACGCTGTGGCCCGAAATAAAGGAGTACATTTTTTAATTCAAAATTACTTTTTTTGTTTTAGGACGATTTATTTTCTTTTTACAGGAATAATAACCCAACATATCCTCACTGAGACGGGAAGATTAGATATGGGATTAATTTACAGGACCGGACCCATTCAACGACCGGACTTATACAATTTTTTCTACTATTTACATTTACATTTTTTACCTCACACTGTCTACCTTCTCCCTTTTGTCCCATTTCCCATTATCTGTTTTCTCCTTTTCCAAGTTTCCTTCATCCACACCGCTCCCCTTCCCTTTTCCTCTAGTATTTCTCCTACACTCCTGTCACCCTCCCTTAACTCTCTGCACTCTTTTATAATATGTCTTATATTCTCGATCCCTTCCCCGCATAATCTGCATATCATTTCTTCTTTATTCCTATAATAATTGTTTCCCAACTCTTCATTACCGCATCTGAACCTCGCTATCATTTTTTTCTTTCCCTTTTTCCCTTCTCCTTTCGTCTTCTATATTTTAGATTGCTTCGTTTATTTTATTTTTGACCATCTTCCTTGATTTTGTACGTCCCTGCCTCTTCTTACTATATCTTCTCCTACCTTCACTCCCTCTTCCGTTAATCTCTCTACTCTTCCTTCGCATACCCGTTAGTTTTATAATATTCTTCTCTACTAACATATCTTGCCTGTATTTCACTCTCCCTTCCTTTGCCTTTTTGCAACATTCCTGTAATATTTTACATTCCGTTCTTTCTCTCATTTCTTTCTCATACTGTATTGTCCTTCTTCCCGCTTCTACTCTTATTTTTCTTCTTGCACCTCCTCTCTTATAATATGCCCCTGTATTTCCTTATCAAGTCTCAATACTCATTTCCAATATTTTTTGTAGCCCCTCCATCTTTTTATCAGTTTACCAAATAATAGCTTCCTTTTCCCATTACAAACAACCTCTCCTCCACACTACACACTTGACCTATTAATTTATTCCCCTTTCTCAGTATTTGCTTAATGTGTTCCCCACTCTTATTGTTCTGTCTCATCGTATATCCCAAGTATGACAATTCTTTCACATGCTGCACTTCCTCCTACTTCCATTTCCACTCCTCACTTTTCCTTCTCCCTATCCCTTTCTGAATACCGTTATCCCTGTTTTCATTATGTTTACTTCCAGTTCTTTTCTTTTCATGTATCTTTCGAACGACTTCATCATCCCCTTAATTTCTTTTTAACCACCATATAGTCTGCGTACGCCAGCGACCACACCTTCACTTTCCCTACCACCAATCCTCCTATCTGCTACCCTTTTAATGTTTCCTCTAGATCCCCA